>CM050841.1:180000-225000 GCA_027580175.1 Siniperca scherzeri | reverse complement strand
GGCGGTGGTGGCAGCGGCGGTGGTGGCGGCGGCAGCAGTGGCAGCGGTGGCGGTGGTGGTAGTGGCGGCGGTGGTGGCGGTGGCAGTGGCAGCGGCGGTGGTAGCGGTGGCAGTGGCAGTGGCAGCGGTGGTGGTGGCAGCGGTGGTGGCAGCGGCGGTGGTGGCGGTGGTGGCAGCGGCAGCGGTGGCAGTGGCAGCGGTGGTGGTGGCGGCAGCGGTGGCAGTGGCGGCGGCGGTGGTGGCAGTGGTAGTAGTGGTGGCGGCGGTGGCGGTGGCAGCAGCGGTGGTGGCAGCAGCGGCGGTAGCAGCGGCGGCAGCAGCGGTGCAGCAGCGGCGGCGGCAGCAGCAGCGGTTGTGGTGGCAGCAGCGGTGCAGCAGCAGCAGCGGTGCAGCAGCGGCGGTGGCAGCAGCAGTGGTAGCAGCAGCAGCAGTAGCAGCAGCAGTAGCAGCAGCAGCAGTGGCAGCAGCAGTAGTAGCAGTAGTAGCAGCAGTAGCAGTGGTGGTAGCAGCAGTGGCAGCGGCAGCGGCAGCAGCAGCGGTTGTGGTGGTGGTGCAGCGGCGGCAGCAGTGGTAGCGGCAGTGGCAGCGGCAGCAGCAGCAGCAGCAGCAGCGGTAGCGGCAGTGGCAGTGGTAGCAGCAGCAGCAGCAGTGGCGGCGGTTGTGGTAGTGGTGGTGGCGGCGGTTGTGGTGGCAGCAGCAGTAGTAGCAGTGGTAGCAGCAGCAGTAGCAGCAGTAGTGGCAGCAGTGGCGGTGGTAGTAGTGGTAGCAGCAGCAGCAGCAGTAGCAGTAGTAGTGGTGGTAGTGGTGGCAGCGGTAGTGGCAGCGGTTGTAGTAGTAGTAGCAGTGGTAGTGGTAGCGGCAGTGGCAGCAGCAGCAGCAGCGGTAGTAGTAGCAGTAGTAGCAGTGGTAGCAGCAGTAGCAGTAGTAGCAGTAGTAGCAGTGGTGGTAGCAGCGGTTGTAGTAGTAGTAGTAGTAGTAGTAGTAGTAGTAGTAGTAGCAGCAGTGGCGGTGGTGGTAGTGGTAGCAGCAGCAGCAGCAGCAGCAGCAGTGGTGGTAGTGGTGGCGGTAGTGGTAGCGGTGGTGGCAGTAGCGGTGGCGGCGGTGGTAACGGCAGCGGTGCAGCAGCAGCAGCAGCGGTAGTGGTAGTGGTAGCAGTGGTAGCAGTGGTGGCAGCAGTGGTAGTGGTAGCAGTGGCAGTGGTGGTAGTGGTAGCAGTGGTAGCAGCAGCAGCGGTAGCGGCAGTGGTAGTGGTAGCAGCAGTGGCGGTGGTAGTGGTAGTGGTGGCAGTAGCGGTGGCAGTGGTAGCAGCAGCAGTGGCAGCGGTAGTGGTAGTGGTAGTGGTAGTGGTAGCGGCGGTGGTGCAGCGGTGGTAGTGGCGGCAGCAGTGGCAGTGGTGGTAGTGGTAGCGGTGGCAGTAGCGGTGGCAGTAGTGGCAGCAGCAGCAGTGGTAGCAGCAGCAGCAGTGGTAGTGGCAGTGGTAGTGGTAGCAGCAGCAGTGGTAGTGGCAGCAGTGGTAGTGGTAGTGGTAGTGGCGGCAGTGGTAGTGGTGGCAGTGGCAGCAGTGGTAGTGGCAGCGGTAGTGGTGGCAGCAGCAGCGGTAGTGGTGGTAGCGGCAGCAGTGGTAGCAGTGGTGGTGGCAGCAGCAGCAGCAGCAGTGGCGGCGGCGGTGGCGGCGGTGGTGCAGCGGTGGTGGTGGTGGCAGTGGCAGCGGCGGTGGTGGTGCAGCGGTGGTGGTAGCAGCAGCAGCGGCAGTGGCAGCGGTAGTGGTAGCAGTGGCAGCAGCAGTGGCAGTGGTAGTGGTGGCAGCAGCAGCGGCAGCAGTGGCAGCAGCGGCAGCAGCGGTGCAGCAGCAGCGGCAGCAGTGGTAGTGGCAGCAGTGGTAGCGGCAGCAGTGGTAGTGGCAGTGGCGGTGGTGGCGGCGGCAGCAGTGGCAGCGGTGGTAACGGCAGCGGTGCAGCAGCAGCGGTGCAGCAGCAGTGGTAGCAGTGGTAGCAGTGGCAGCAGCAGCAGCAGTGGCAGTGGTAGCAGCAGCAGCAGCAGTGGCAGCGGCAGTGGTAGCAGCAGCGGTGCAGCAGCGGCAGCAGCGGTAGCGGCGGCAGTGGCGGTGGCGGTAGTGGTAGCAGCAGCAGTGGCAGTGGTTGTGGTGGTGGCAGTGGCAGTGGTTGTGGTAGCGGCAGCAGTGGTAGTGGCAGTGGTAGTGGTAGTGGTAGCGGCAGCAGTGGCAGCAGCAGTGGCGGCGGCGGTGGTAACGGCGGCGGTGGCAGTGGTAGCAGTGGCAGCGGTAGCAGCGGCAGCAGTGGCAGCGGCGGTGGCAGTGGTTGTGGCAGCGGTGCAGCAGCAGTGGCAGTGGTTGTGGTGGCAGCAGCGGTGCAGCAGCAGCAGTGGTAGCAGCAGCAGCAGCAGTGGTAGTGGCAGCAGCAGCAGCAGCGGTGGTAGCAGCAGCAGCAGCAGCAGCAGTGGCAGCAGCAGTGGCAGCGGTTGTGGTGGTGGCAGCAGTGGCAGTGGTGGTGGCAGCAGTGGCGGTGGTGGTAGCAGCGGTGGTGCAGTGGCAGCAGCAGCAGCGGCGGTGGCAGCGGTGCTGGCAGCGGCGGCAGTGGTGGTGGCAGCAGCGGTGGCAGTGGCAGCAGCAGTGGTGGCAGCAGCAGCAGCGGTGGTAGCGGCGGCAGTGGCAGTGGTAGTGGCAGCAGTGGCGGCAGTGGCAGCAGCAGCAGCGGCGGCAGCGGCAGCGGTGCAGCAGCGGTGCAGCAGCAGCAGCGGCAGTGGCGGTGGTGGTGGCAGCAGTGGTAGCAGTGGCAGCAGCAGTGGTGGTGGCAGCGGTGCTGGCAGCGGCGGCGGTGGCAGCAGTGGTGGTGTGGCAGCGGTGGTAGCAGCAGTGGTAGTGGTGGCGGCAGTGGCAGCGGTGGCAGTAGCGGTGGCAGTGGTAGCGGCGGTGGTAACGGCAGCGGTGCAGCAGCGGTGGCAGTGGCGGTGGCGGCAGCAGCGGTGCAGCAGCAGCGGTAGTGGCAGCAGCGGTGGTGGCAGTAGTGGCAGCGGTGGCAGTGGCAGCGGTGGCGGTAGTGGTGGTGGTAGCAGCAGTGGCGGCGGTGGCGGTGGCAGCAGCAGCGGCAGCGGCAGCAGTGGCAGTGGCAGCAGCAGTGGTGGTAGCGGTGGCAGCCACAGTACCTTTAACCTGCTGCCCCATGTTCCTGCAGAGTCTGGATCTGTGGTTGTGGGCCACCTGCTGCCCCATGTTCCTGCAGAGTCTGGATCTGTGGTTGTGGGCCACCTGCTGCCCCATGTTCCTGCAGAGTCTGGATCTGTGGTTGTGGGCCACCTGCTGCCCCGTGTTCCTGCAGAGTCTGGATCTGTGGTTGTGGGCCACCTGCTGCCCCGTGTTCCTGCAGAGTCTGGATCTGTGGTTGTGGGCCACCTGCTGCCCCGTGTTCCTGCAGAGTCTGGATCTGTGGTTGTGGGCCACCTGCTGCCCCATGTTCCTGCAGAGTCTGGATCTGTGGTTGTGGGCCACCTGCTGCCCCGTGTTCCTGCAGAGTCTGGATCTGTGGTTGTGGGCCACCTGCTGCCCCGTGTTCCTGCAGAGTCTGGATCTGTGGTTGTGGGCCACCTGCTGCCCCATGTTCCTGCAGAGTCTGGATCTGTGGTTGTGGGCCACCTGCTGCCCCATGTTCCTGCAGAGTCTGGATCTGTGGTTGTGGGCCACCTGCTGCCCCGTGTTCCTGCAGAGTCTGGATCTGTGGTTGTGGGCCACCTGCTGCCCCATGTTCCTGCAGAGTCTGGATCTGTGGTTGTGGGCCACCTGCTGCCCCATGTTCCTGCAGAGTCTGGATCTGTGGTTGTGGGCCACCTGCTGCCCCGTGTTCCTGCAGAGTCTGGATCTGTGGTTGTGGGCCACCTGCTGCCCCATGTTCCTGCAGAGTCTGGATCTGTGGTTGTGGGCCACCTGCTGCCCCGTGTTCCTGCAGAGTCTGGATCTGTGGTTGTGGGCCACCTGCTGCCCCATGTTCCTGCAGAGTCTGGATCTGTGGTTGTGGGCCACCTGCTGCCCCATGTTCCTGCAGAGTCTGGATCTGTGGTTGTGGGCCACCTGCTGCCCCATGTTCCTGCAGAGTCTGGATCTGTGGTTGTGGGCCACCTGCTGCCCCATGTTCCTGCAGAGTCTGGATCTGTGGTTGTGGGCCACCTGCTGCCCCATGTTCCTGCAGAGTCTGGATCTGTGGTTGTGGGCCACCTGCTGCCCCGTGTTCCTGCAGAGTCTGGATCTGTGGTTGTGGGCCACCTGCTGCCCCATGTTCCTGCAGAGTCTGGATCTGTGGTTGTGGGCCACCTGCTGCCCCATGTTCCTGCAGAGTCTGGATCTGTGGTTGTGGGCCACCTGCTGCCCCGTGTTCCTGCAGAGTCTGGATCTGTGGTTGTGGGCCACCTGCTGCCCCGTGTTCCTGCAGAGTCTGGATCTGTGGTTGTGGGCCACCTGCTGCCCCGTGTTCCTGCAGAGTCTGGATCTGTGGTTGTGGGCCACCTGCTGCCCCGTGTTCCTGCAGAGTCTGGATCTGTGGTTGTGGGCCACCTGCTGCCCCGTGTTCCTGCAGAGTCTGGATCTGTGGTTGTGGGCCACCTGCTGCCCCGTGTTCCTGCAGAGTCTGGATCTGTGGTTGTGGGCCACCTGCTGCCCCGTGTTCCTGCAGAGTCTGGATCTGTGGTTGTGGGCCACCTGCTGCCCCATGTTCCTGCAGAGTCTGGATCTGTGGTTGTGGGCCACCTGCTGCCCCGTGTTCCTGCAGAGTCTGGATCTGTGGTTGTGGGCCACCTGCTGCCCCATGTTCCTGCAGAGTCTGGATCTGTGGTTGTGGGCCACCTGCTGCCCCGTGTTCCTGCAGAGTCTGGATCTGTGGTTGTGGGCCACCTGCTGCCCCATGTTCCTGCAGAGTCTGGATCTGTGGTTGTGGGCCACCTGCTGCCCCGTGTTCCTGCAGAGTCTGGATCTGTGGTTGTGGGCCACCTGCTGCCCCATGTTCCTGCAGAGTCTGGATCTGTGGTTGTGGGCCACCTGCTGCCCCATGTTCCTGCAGAGTCTGGATCTGTGGTTGTGGGCCACCTGCTGCCCCGTGTTCCTGCAGAGTCTGGATCTGTGGTTGTGGGCCACCTGCTGCCCCGTGTTCCTGCAGAGTCTGGATCTGTGGTTGTGGGCCACCTGCTGCCCCATGTTCCTGCAGAGTCTGGATCTGTGGTTGTGGGCCACCTGCTGCCCCGTGTTCCTGCAGAGTCTGGATCTGTGGTTGTGGGCCACCTGCTGCCCCGTGTTCCTGCAGAGTCTGGATCTGTGGTTGTGGGCCACCTGCTGCCCCGTGTTCCTGCAGAGTCTGGATCTGTGGTTGTGGGCCACCTGCTGCCCCGTGTTCCTGCAGAGTCTGGATCTGTGGTTGTGGGCCACCTGCTGCCCCATGTTCCTGCAGAGTCTGGATCTGTGGTTGTGGGCCACCTGCTGCCCCGTGTTCCTGCAGAGTCTGGATCTGTGGTTGTGGGCCACCTGCTGCCCCGTGTTCCTGCAGAGTCTGGATCTGTGGTTGTGGGCCACCTGCTGCCCCATGTTCCTGCAGAGTCTGGATCTGTGGTTGTGGGCCACCTGCTGCCCCATGTTCCTGCAGAGTCTGGATCAGTGGTTGTGGCGGCAGCAGCGGCGGTGGTGGCAGCGGCAGTGGCAGCGGTGGCGGTGGTAGCGGTGGCAGCGGCGGTGGCAGTGGTAGCGGCAGCGGTGGCAGTGGTAGCGGCAGCGGTGGCAGCAGCGGCAGCGGTGGTAGCAGCAGCGGTGGCAGCGGTGGCAGTGGTAGTGGCGGCGGCGGTGGTGGCAGCAGCGGCGGTGGTAGCAGCAGCGGTGGCAGTGGCAGCAGCAGCAGTAGCAGCAGTGGCAGCAGCAGCGGCAGCGGTAGTGGCAGCAGCAGCAGCAGCGGCAGCAGCAGCAGTAGCAGCAGCAGCAGTAGCAGCAGCAGTTCTTTCTAAGCCAGTACCTTGGTCAGGGCATCGAACCCAAGACCTTCTTGCTGTGAGGCGAGTGCTAACCACTGAGCCACCGTGCAGCAGCAGCGGTAGCAGCAGTGGCAGTGGTAGCAGCAGCAGCAGTGGCGGTGGTGGCAGCGTGGTGGCAGCAGTGGTGGTGGTGGTAGCAGTGGTGGTAGCAGCAGCGGTAGCAGCAGCAGTGGCAGCAGTGGCAGCAGCAGTAGTAGCAGCAGCAGCAGCAGTAGCAGCAGCAGCAGTAGCAGCAGCGGTAGTGGCAGCGGCGGTGGTAACGGCGGCGGTGGTAGCAGTGGCGGTGGCAGCTCGTCTTTCGTCAGTGCACACAGGAGAAAAGCGATATTATACACTATTAACAGGTCAGAAATAAATTAAGTAACATGTTGGTATAAGTATAAGATAAACTAAGTGTCAGTACCAAGTGGGTTTACTGGTAGATGGTGAAGTACAGTATAAATACAATGTCACTAATTATGTAATAAATAATAGTAAAAGCGGAGGTGCATGTACTGTCGAGAGTAATTGAGGTATATCCGTAACAGTAAATAAGAAAAACTAACAAGGAAAACTAATATTGCACTTGAGTAGTAAACAGAATATTGCACAATTATTATTAATTATGGCGGAGATGTAATGCTCAATGTCCAGTTTAGTGACCTAGGGTCAAACAGACTAATCCTTAGAGGAGGAGTTAAATAGTTTGATGGCCACAGGCAGGAATGACTTCCTGTGGCGCTCTGTGGTGCTCTTTGGTGGGATGAGTCTTCCGCTGAAGGTGCTCCTTTGTTTAGCCAGCACGTCATGGGCGGGTGGGAGACACTGTCAAGATGGCGTGTAGTTTGGCCAGCATCCTCCTCTCTGACACCACCGCCAGAGTCCAGCTCCACCCCACAATGTTACTGGCCTTACGGATCAGTTTGTTCAGTCTGTTTGCGTCCGCTACCTTTAACCTGCTGCCCCAGCATGCAACAGCATACAGGATAGCACTGGCCACCACAGACTCATAGAACATCTTCAGCATTGTCCGGCAGATGTTGAAGGACCTCAAGCCTCCTCAGAAAATAGGCGGCTCTGGCCCTTCCTGTAAACAGCCTGAGTGTTCTTGGTCCAGTCAGTTTATTATCCAAGTGTACTCCCAGGTACTTGTAGTCCTCCACAATGTCCACACTGACCCCTGGATGGAAACCGGGGTCACTGGTGCCTTGGCCCTCCGTAGATCCACAATCAGCTCCTTTGACTTTGTCGCATTGAGCTGCAGATGGTTCTGCTCGCACCATGAAACAAAGTTCCCCACCACAGCCCTGTACTCCGTCTCATCACCACCGCTGATACATCCCACCACAGCAGAGTCATCAGAAAACTTCTGAAGGTGGCAGGACTCTGTGTGGTGGCTGAAGTCCGTGGTGTAGATGGTGAAGAGGAAGGGAGAGGACAGTCCCTGAGGGGCCCCAGTGTTGCTGACCACGCTGTCTGACACACAGTGCTGCAGCCGCACATGCTGTGGTCTGCCAGTCAGGTGATCCACAATCCAGGACACAAGGGGCGTCCACCTGCATCGCTGCCAGCTTCTCCCCAGCAGGGCAGGCGGATGGTGTTGAAAGCACTGGAGAAGTCAAAAACATGATCCTCACCGTGCTTGCCGGCCTGTCCAGGTGGGTGTGGATGCGGTTAAGCAGGTAGATGATGGCGTCCTCAACTCCCAGTCGGGGCTGGTAGGCGAACTGAAGGGGTCAGGAGGGTCTGACGATGGGCGCAGCTGTTCCAGCACTAGTCTCTCCAGGGTCTTCATTATGTGGGAGGTCAGTGCCACGGTCTGTAGTCCTTGGAGCCACTGGGACGTGGCGTCTTGGCACAGGAGCGAGGCAAGATGTCTTCCACAGAATGGGGACCCTTTGAAGACTCAGGCTCAGGTTAAAGGCGTGTTGAAGGACTCCACAAAGCTGGGGGCACAGGCTTTAGCACCCGGGCTAACGCCATCGGGGCCTGCAGCCTTGTTCGAGTGGAGCCTCATCAGCTGTCCTCTCACCTGGTCAGCAGTCAGGCACACAGCAGAAGTTACAGGTGGGGAGGGGGTCGTCGGTCTGGAGGGCCGTTAGCCTGATGGGGAGGGCAGAGTACTCAGAGGAGGGCCGACAGCAGCTGAGTTAGAGGGGATGAGCAGGGCGGTGTGTCGAATCTGTTAAAGAACAGATTCAGTTCGTTAGCCCTGTCCAAGCTGCCTTCAACTCCTCTGCTGCCAGTCGGTCTGAAGCCAGTGATGGTCTTCATCTCTCTCTCCTCTCTCTCTCCCTGTCTGTCTGTCTCTCTCTCTCCCTGTCTGTCTCTCTCTCTCTCCCTGTCTGTCTCTCAGGGACGTGGTCCTGGTATTCCAGTGTTTGGAGCGTCATGTGATCTGTCTCAACTGTTTCCGTCGTTACTGTCAGACTCGACTGAACGAGCGACAGTTTGTTTCTCATCCTGTGATTGGCTACTCTCTCTCTCCCTGTCTGTCTGTCTGTCTCTCTGTCTGTCTGTCTCTCCTGTCTGTCTGTCTGTCTGTCTGTCTCTGTCTCTCTCTCACTTGGCTGCTCCATCGATCACTTGGCTACTCCATCAGATCACTTGGCTACTCCATCGGATCACTTGGCTACTCCATCGGATCACTTGGCTGCTCCATCGGATCACTTGGCTGCTCCATCGGATCACTTGGCTACTCCATCGGATCACTTGGCTACTCCATCGGATCACTTGGCTGCTCCATCGGATCACTTGGCTGCTCCATCGGATCACTTGGCTGCTCCATCGGATCACTTGGCTACTCCATCGGATCACTTGGCTGCTCCATCGATCACTTGGCTACTCCATCAGATCACTTGGCTGCTCCATCGATCACTTGGCTACTCCATCAGATCACTTGGCTCTCCATCGGATCACTTGGCTACTCCATCGGATCACTTGGCTACTCCATCAGATCACTTGGCTACTCCATCAGATCACTTGGCTCTCCATCGGATCACTTGGCTACTCCATCGGATCACTTGGCTGCTCCATCGGATCACTTGGCTGCTCCATCGGATCACTTGGCTACTCCATCGGATCACTTGGCTACTCCATCAGATCACTTGGCTACTCCATCAGATCACTTGGCTACTCCATCAGATCACTTGGCTACTCCATCAGATCACTTGGCTCTCCATCGGATCACTTGGCTACTCCATCAGATCACTTGGCTGCTCTCTCTCTCTGTCTCTCTCCTCTGTCTCTCTCTCTCGGATCACTTGGCTACTCCATCGGATCACTTGGCTACTCCATCGGATCACTTGGCTACTCCATCGGATCACTTGGCTGCTCCATCGATCACTTGGCTCTCCATCGGATCACTTGGCTACTCCATCAGATCACTTGGCTACTCCATCGGATCACTTGGCTGCTCTCTCTCTCCCTGTCTGTCTCTGTCTCTCTCTCTCGGATCACTTGGCTGCTCCATCGATCACTTGGCTGCTCTCTCTCTCCCTGTCTCTCTCCCTGTCTGCTCTCTCTCGGATCACTTGGCTGCTCCATCGATCACTTGGCTGCTCCATCGATCACTTGGCTACTCCATCAGATCACTTGGCTGCTCTCTCTCTCTCTCTCTCCCTGTCTGTCTGTCTGTCTCTGTCTCTCTCTCACTTGGCTACTCCATCAGATCACTTGGCTGCTCCATCGATCACTTGGCTGCTCCATCGGATCACTTGGCTCTCCATCGGATCACTTGGCTACTCCATCAGATCACTTGGCTCTCCATCGGATCACTTGGCTGCTCTCTCTCTCTCGGATCACTTGGCTACTCCATCAGATCACTTGGCTCTCCATCGGATCACTTGGCTACTCCATCAGATCACTTGGCTACTCCATCAGATCACTTGGCTCTCCATCGGATCACTTGGCTCTCCATCGGATCACTTGGCTGCTCCATCGATCACTTGGCTGCTCTCTCTCTCGGATCACTTGGCTACTCCATCGGATCACTTGGCTACTCCATCGGATCACTTGGCTACTCCATCAGATCACTTGGCTACTCCATCAGATCACTTGGCTACTCCATCGGATCACTTGGCTGCTCTCTCTCTCTGTCTGTCTCTCCTGTCTGTCTGTCTGTCTCTCCCTGTCTGTCTGTCTGTCTCTGTCTCTCTCTCACACACACACAGTCTGTCTCTCTCTCTCTCTCCTCTGTCTCTCTCTCCATCGGATCACTTGGCTACTCCATCAGATCACTTGGCTCTCCATCGGATCACTTGGCTGCTCCATCGGATCACTTGGCTACTCCATCAGATCACTTGGCTACTCCATCAGATCACTTGGCTACTCCATCAGATCACTTGGCTGCTCCATCGATCACTTGGCTCTCCATCGGATCACTTGGCTGCTCCATCGATCACTTGGCTGCTCCATCGATCACTTGGCTGCTCCATCGATCACTTGGCTCTCCATCGGATCACTTGGCTGCTCCATCGATCACTTGGCTACTCCATCAGATCACTTGGCTACTCCATCAGATCACTTGGCTACTCCATCGGATCACTTGGCTACTCCATCAGATCACTTGGCTGCTCCATCGGATCACTTGGCTACTCCATCGGATCACTTGGCTACTCCATCAGATCACTTGGCTACTCCATCAGATCACTTGGCTGCTCCATCGGATCACTGTTTAATCACGGAGTTAATTTGCTGTTGATAGAGCTCAACAGTGGCCCAGTTTTTGAACGACTCCGGTTCCAGAAGTGAATTTGAGAGGGCCGTTAGCCTGATGGGGAGGGGGGAGCAGAGTACTCAGAGGAGCTTGAGGGCCGACAGCAGCTGAGTTAGAGGGGGGATGACCAGGAGCCGGTGTGTCGAATCTGTTAAAGAACAGATTCAGTTCGTTGGCCCTGTCCAAGCTGCCTTCAACTCCTCTGCTGCCAGTCGGTCTGAAGCCAGTGATGGTCTTCATGCCGCTCCAGACCTCCCTCATATTGTTCTGCTGGAGTTTCCGCTCCAGCTTCCTCCTGTACTTCTCCTTGGCCTCCCTGATTTTCACCTTCAGGTCGGCCTGGATTGCCCTCACCTCCTCCCTATTACCATCAGTAAAGGCCCTCCTCTTGGCATTTAGAATGTCCTTGATGTCCTTTGTTACCCACGGTTTGTTATTTGGGTAACAATGGACCGTCTTAGTTGGGACATTGCAGTCCACACAGAAGTTAATGTAGCCAGTGATGCACTCAGTTAGCCCGTCAATGTCCTCTCCATGAGGCTCACAGAGTGCATCCCAGTTTGTCACTCAAAACATTCCTGCAGTGTCTCATAGGCCTCCCTGACCATCTCCTCACTGTCCTTGTGGTCGCAGGCTGCCTTTTAACTAGAGGCACATAGCAGGGTTTAAGGTGAACCAGGTTGTGGTCTGACCTACCCAGAGGGGAGGGAGAAGAGCTGTATGCATCCTTAACGTTAGCATACAGCAGGTCCAGTGTCCTCTCTCTCTCTGTCTGTCTGTCTCTCAGGGACGTGGTCCTGGTATTCCAGTGTTTGGGCGTCATGTGATCTGTCTCAACTGTTTCCGTCGTTACTGTCAGACTCGACTGAGCGGCGACAGTTTGTTTCTCATCCTGTGATTGGCTACTCCATCGGATCACTTGGCTGCTCCATCGGATCACTTGGCTGCTCCATCGGATCACTTGGCTGCTCCATCGGATCACTTGGCTGCTCCATCGGATCACTTGGCTGCTCCATCGGATCACTTGGCTACTCCATCGGATCACTTGGCTGCTCCATCGGATCACTTGGCTACTCCATCGGATCACTTGGCTACTCCATCGGATCACTTGGCTACTCCATCGGATCACTTGGCTGCTCCATCGGATCACTTGGCTACTCCATCGGATCACTTGGCTGCTCCATCGGATCACTTGGCTACTCCATCGGATCACTTGGCTACTCCATCGGATCACTTGGCTACTCCATCGGATCACTTGGCTACTCCATCGGATCACTTGGCTACTCCATCGGATCACTTGGCTACTCCATCGGATCACTTGGCTGCTCCATCGGATCACTTGGCTACTCCATCGGATCACTTGGCTGCTCCATCGGATCACTTGGCTGCTCCATCGGATCACTTGGCTACTCCATCGGATCACTTGGCTACTCCATCGGATCACTTGGCTGCTCCATCGGATCACTTGGCTGCTCCATCGGATCACTTGGCTACTCCATCGGATCACTTGGCTACTCCATCGGATCACTTGGCTACTCCATCGGATCACTTGGCTGCTCCATCGGATCACTTGGCTGCTCCATCGGATCACTGTTTAATCACGGAGTTAATTTGCTGTTGATAGAGCTCAACAGTGGCCCAGTTTTTGAACGACTCCGGTTCCAGAAGTGAATTTCCCGTTTATTCACTCCACTGACGTTTCAGAAAATCCTTATATGAAGAATTTTAGGCCTGGAACCGAGCCAATCAACGACGAGATGAATCGTGACCGTAAAACATTTGATTCGGAGAAGAAAAAAGTAGGAAAACGGGAAAAAGACTGTGTACATAATTATTTTTAGAGTGAAGGAACTACTCGTCCCATAAACCATTTCCAAACTAACGATAGTAACACGCTTCTTTTTGAATTTAACCTTTGTCCTTATTATAGTTTATATTGTTGATAACAGCGTTGTAATATATTGTAGTTTGTGTTGGGTGTGTATAGTGACGGCATGATTAGTACGACTCAAGTAGTTTCATGTAGACTCATGTTAACTAATGTTGCACCACAACCCTGCATGTCTTGTCTTTCATACTGGCCTTGAACCCACGAGCTGGCCCTCACAAACCCTGACTCGTAGTGATTCTCTGAGCAGAGGCCGAGTGTCTGTGGTGAACGTAACAAACGGTCATAGAGTTCAGTGGTAGCAGTAACTCACTAGCTAAACCTGTTGTAAGTGTGTAAATAAAGTTTTTTTTAAAAAGCTAACTAGCCGTTCGCGGGTGTGGAAAACATTTCCGTGGTAACAGCTAGCTCCACCAATCGGAGACGTCGCTGTTACGCTTTAGGATTGTGGGTAGTGTAGTACTTCTCCATGGGATCGCGAATGAAACGTGTTTTTCTTAAAACCAGGTGGATTTCATACGGACTCGTGGCTTCTACAGGAGCGCAAACCATCGACTCGCGGCTCGCGGCTCGCGGTCAGTCTACCGTGGACGGTTACGACGTCACGGGCAATAATCAAAGTCCTCGATTCAGAATATGAATGGGATTTTCACTTCGGGAGCCTCGCTGCTGATCTCTACTGGCAGCTGTGACACAACATGTCTGATGTTTGTTTCCAGCTTTTATCAAACAAACCGTGAACGTCCTCATTAACTCCTCGGTTCTCCTTCATTCATCCAAAATAAATTCTTCAGGCTGGTTGTCGTCACTCAGATTATGATTAATATTTCATTCAGAGTAGAAACCGTGTCAGTCAGGTGATCAATACAATCAATAAATGTGATTAAATGTGTTTATTTGTGGTTCCAGTGGGCTGCGTCGACTCGCTCATTAAAGAGTTGCATCATTTCAGGATTTTGGGAGACGATCAGGTGAGAGTTTCCTCCTCATACATACATACATATACTGATACTAATGTAATGTGAAGCACAGGAAGATGTAACCGTGGAAACGTCAGAGAGCAGCTGACAGATGTGTTTCTCTCTCTCAGTATGGGCGGTACCAGCAGTACGGGGCGGAGGAGTGCCTGCTGATGATTGGAGGACTGATGTGTCCGTCACCTGGCTGTGGGGCGGGGCTTGTCCCACCTGAGGACAGCAGGAGGGTGGAGTGTGACAGACAGCTCGGCTGTGGCTTGGTCTTCTGCAAAGACTGCAGGGAGGCGTACCATGAGGGGGCATGTCACACTGAGCAGGCCCCGCCCACAGGTGAAGCCTCACAGGTGAGCTGACTAAACAAGAAACACATCAGCAGACCAATCACGGAGCCCCATCAGTCTGTTTGTTATTAACCAACAGTTTAAATAGCAGAAACAGACGTTTGTGCTTTTGGATGTTGTAATGAAAGAGAGCTACAATAATAATATTTCACAGGCGAGAAGTTATTTTAGTGTTTTACGGACGTGTTGAATTTGAAGTAACTTAACGTTAAGTGACTGTCCTGATGCTAAGTTAAGCTAAATTATGTCAGGTAAATAAGAACATTTGTATTAAAGTGAAGTATCAGTTAGATGCTAAAGATATTTATCAATCATTGTTATCAATCCGCTCTGTCGCTCTGTGTGTTATTGTGTTCATTCGTGTTTGTGTACAACGTTACAATAACTAATCTTTACTAATCTTTTAACTTTAGCGTTTATTGTAATTGTGTTTTTTTATTAATTAAGTCTCCTCTTCTGTCCTCCTCAGGGTTTTGTGGTGGAGGAGGAGGCATCTCTCAGAGGGAGGTGGGATCGAGCCTCGCTGCTCCTCCTGCAGGAGTCGACTAAACGCTGCCCTCAGTGTTCAGTTCCTGTGGAGAGAAACGGTGAGAAACACAAACTGATTCTAATGAAACCAGTTCATACGTCGGTCGGAGCTGGTCTGAACCGGTCTGAACCGGTCTGAACCGGTCTGAGCCGGCCTGAACCGGTCTGAGCTGGTCTGAACCGCTCTGAACTGGCCTGAACCGGTCTGAGCTGGTCTGAACCGCTCTGAACTGGCCTGAACCGGTCTGAGCTGGTCTGAACCGGTCTGAGCTGGCCTGAACCGGTCTGAGCTGGTCTGAACCGCTCTGAACTGGCCTGAACCGGTCTGAGCTGGTCTGAACCGGTCTGAGCTGGCCTGAACCGGTCTGAGCTGGTCTGAACCGCTCTGAACTGGCCTGAACCGGTCTGAGCTGGTCTGAACTGGCCTGAACCGGTCTGAGCTGGTCTGAACCGGTCTGTCAGAGTTTGTGGTGGCAGAAGCACTCAGACCCTCTATCTTCTCTTTAATATGAATGTTTCCAGTTAGAGATCAATAAAGTCCTTTTAGCTCAACAAGAAGGTTTTAGTAGATCAGAAGTTTATATTTGTGCAGATGAAATAAATATCTTTATAAATATAATACAATTCTAAAGTTATAAATAAAATTAAACATAAAGTTAAATACATCATTATCACAGAAAACACAGTAACTATATAAGCGTGTGTTGTCTCCCCCTGCAGGCGGCTGTATGCACATGCAGTGTCCTCTGTGCAGAGCAGAGTGGTGTTGGCTCTGTGGAGTCACCTGGAACAGAGAGTGTATGGGAAACCACTGGTTCGGATAAACACACACACAACACACACCTGTTCACACCTGTTGCTCAGAGACACTACAGCAGCTGTCAGGACAAGCCGGGACTCGAACCACCAACTCAGAAACTCCCCTGCAGCCTGATGTTGTCGTTGTACTTGTAGAGATGTTATATTTCCATGTTTTCATGTCAGAAAATCTTTTTGTCAGGAATAATAATAATAATTATATCAGAATATCAATGTCCTGGTGGCCAACAGGTTTAAGTTGCTGACCATGTAATGAAAACGTCACTGGTTTGAGTTTCCTGATCATTCTCTGCTGTCAGTCTGTCTAATTTAAATATTTATTTATTTAAAGATTATTAGTCTGATTGTTTTTGGGACGGTTCTAAGTTTTTTATTCATCTGAAGGAAAATCCAGAAAACAAACATGGCCGGCGTGCAAAGCATGATGGGATGTGTGTGATCTTTAGACTGGAGTCCTGACATGTTTGTGTGGATCTGAGGTTTATTAATCAGCCTTTTTTACAAAATCTTTATTCATTCAGCTGATATTTTTCTTTTTCAGCCATAAAAATAAAATAAATCTTTTTTTCTTATCACACCAGATTAATCTCTACTGCGTATGATTATCAGTAAACATCAGGAGAGAGATGTGAAAGACATGTTTGTAACAGAGACTCTGTTTCTAAATGAGCTCAGAGGGTGCTGACAAGTTCATTTACTCTGTAAAATGATCAGCACTTAATGTTGGTCACAACTCTTTAATAACCAAATTTAAGGCATCCTTATATAAAACGCTTGTTTACATTATACGTCACATTATACATATATTGTTATCAGACCTTTGGATCCTTCAGACAGCAACATCAGTATTTAATCGTGACGCTAAAGTGTGTTAATATTATGTGAAGTGTCTCTGTGTGTGGAGAGTTATTTATCATTATGTTGACAGAAAACATTAAAGAGGAACTGAAAACCTCCAGTGGTTTAACTTCTCTAACTGGCTGCAGTGATGCACAGGTGTACTTCAGGACACTGTGACATCACTGTCAGGTGTGGTTACAGGTGCAACTGAGCACACACCTGAACTCAAGAGATGCTGAATGAGGTCATTGAAACAGGCTTAAAGTCACTCTTTAAAAAGTTTAATGACTGAAAGCTAAATGCTAAGCTAACAATTTTCAGTGCCCAATTTTGAGTTAAAACTTTGCATTTTTTAAAATGTATTGAATTTTATGTTTATTTGTTCTGGCGTCCACAAAGGACCATAAAAATAAACAAATAAGACTAATTTTATCTGATGATACCTTGAATGTTTCCAGGTCTCAGGGTGTCCTCAGGTCTCAGTGTGTCCTCAGGGGTCCAGGTCCACGCTGTCAGCAGCAGTGAAGACTGAAACTCAGTGGGCGTCGTACTCCTGCGGTCGCAGGAAGCAGAGAAGAGGAAAACTGACAGGTGACACACAGAGACACCAGAGTCCAGGTGGTGTTTCAGTCAACTCAGCAAATCAGGATTTATTAATGTTTTTATATTAATTATTAATATTTAGGTGTTCAGCTGGAGATGAAGTACAGAGGTCTGGCTGAGGATGATGAAGGCAATGAAAAGCAGACAGACGAAACCGACACAGCAAATAAAACCAACAGCTGAATAAGAAACTGCTGAAGCACTTCAGACAGCTGGCTGCTACCAACCAGGACACAGACCAGTTAACACTGACCAGTTAACACTGACCAGTTAACACTGACCAGGTAACAGTTACCAGGTAACACTGACCAGGTAACACAGACCAGGTAACACTGACCAGTTAACACTGACCAGTTAACACTGACCAGGTAACAGTTACCAGGTAACATTGACCAGGTAACACTGACCAGGTAACACCAACCAGGTAACACCAATCAGTTAACACAGACCAGGTAACAGTTACCAGGTAACAGTTACCAGGTAACATTGACCAGGTAACACCGACCAGGTAACACCAACCAGGTAACAGTTACCAGGTAACAGTTACCAGGTAACAGTTACCAGGTAACAGTTACCAGGTAACACCAATCAGTTAACACAGACCAGGTAACACTGACCAGTTAACACTGACCAGGTAACACAGACCAGTTAACACTGACCAGGTAACATTGACCAGGTAACAGTTACCAGGTAACATTGACCAGGTAACACTGACCAGGTAACACTGACCAGGTAACAGTTACCAGGTAACACTGACCAGGTAACAGTTACCAGGTAACACAGACCAGGTAACACCAACCAGGTAACACTGACCAGGTAACACCAACCAGGTAACACTGACCAGTTAACACTGACCAGGTAACAGTTACCAGGTAACATTGACCAGGTAACACTGACCAGGTAACAGTTACCAGGTAACACCGACCAGGTAACATTGACCAGGTAACACCAATCAGTTAACACAGACCAGGTAACATAAATATTAATATAAACCAGGACACAGACCAGTTAACACCAATCAGTTAACACAGACCAGTTAACACCAATCAGTTAACACAGACCAGGTAACACAGACCAGGTAACACCAATCAGTTAACACAGACCAGGTAACATTGACCAGGTAACATTGACCAGGTAACACCAACCAGGTAACATAAATATTAATATAAACCAGGACACAGACCAGTTAACACTGACCAGTTAACACTGACCAGGTAACATTGACCAGGTAACACCGACCAGGTAACACAGACCAGGTAACACAGACCAGTTAACACTGACCAGTTAACACTGACCAGTTAACACTGACCAGGTAACAGTTACCAGGTAACAGTTACCAGGTAACACTGACCAGGTAACACCAACCAGGTAACACAGACCAGGTAACAGTTACCAGGTAACATTGACCAGGTAACATAAATATTAATATAAACCAGGACACAGACCAGGTAACAGTTACCAGGTAACATTGACCAGGTAACACTGACCAGTTAACACCAATCAGTTAACACAGACCAGGTAACACAGACCAGTTAACACTGACCAGGTAACATAAATATTAATATAAACCAGGACACAGACCAGGTAACACCAATCAGTTAACACAGACCAGGCAACACTGACCAGGTAACACAGACCAGGCAACACTGACCAGGTAACACTGACCAGTTAACACTGACCAGGTAACACAGACCAGGTAACACCGACCAGGTAACACAGACCAGGTAACACAGACCAGGTAACACCAATCAGTTAACACAGACCAGGTAACACAGACCAGGCAACACTGACCAGGTAACATAAATATTAATATAAACCAGGACACAGACCAGGTAACATAAATATTAATATAAACCAGGACACCGACCAGGTAACAGTTACCAGGTAACAGTTACCAGGTAACAGTTACCAGGTAACAGTTACCAGGTAACACAGACCAGGCAACACTGACCAGGTAACACCAATCAGTTAACACAGATCCAGACTCTGCAGCTCCGGAGGTAGAAATATCTGCTGCCTGTAGCAGCATAACTAAGGGATGGTTCAGGACTCACCTGAGCCCTAACTATAACTTTATCACAGAGGAAAGTCTTAAGCCTGCTCTTAAATGTGGAGATGGTGTCTGCCTCCCGAACCCAAACTGGGTAAAAAGAGTAAAAAGTACAATAATTCCCTCTGAGATGTAGTGAAGAAGAAGTATAAAGTTGTAGAAAATGGACTACTCAAGTAAAGTACAAGTAACTCAAATTTGCACTTCAGTACAGTACTTGAGTAAATGTACATAATTACATTCCACCACTGTCCTCAGATCTCAGGATGTCCTCAGGCCATTGGGTGTCCTCAGGTCTCAGGGTGTCCTCAGGTCTCGGGGTGTCCTCAGGTCTCAGTGTGTCCTCAGGTCTCGGGGTGTCCTCAGGGGTCCAGGTCCACACTGTCAGCAGCAGTGAAGACTGAAACTCAGTGGGCGTCGTACTCCTGCGGTCGCAGGAAGCAGAGAAGAGGAAAACTGACAGGTGACACACAGAGACACCAGAGTCCAGGTGGTGTTTCAGTCAACTCAGCAAATCAGGATTTATTAATGTTTTTATATTAATTATTAATATTTAGGTGTTCAGCTGGAGATGAAGTACAGAGGTCTGGCTGAGGATGATGAAGGCAATGAAAAGCAGACAGACGAAACCGACACAGCAAATAAAAACCAACAGCTGAATAAGAAACTGCTGAAGCACTTCAGACAGCTGGCTGCTACCAACCAGGACACCGACCAGGTAACATAAATATTAATATAAACCAGGACACAGACCAGGTAACACTGACCAGGTAACACAGACCAGTTAACACCAATCAGTTAACACAGACCAGGTAACACCGACCAGGTAACACAGACCAGGTAACACTGACCAGGTAACACAGACCAGTTAACACCAATCAGTTAACACAGACCAGGTAACACAGACCAGGTAACACAGACCAGGCAACACTGACCAGTTAACACTGACCAGGTAACATAAATATTAATATAAACCAGGACACAGACCAGGTAACACTGACCAGGTAACACAGACCAGGTAACACAGACCAGGTAACACAGACCAGGCAACACTGACCAGTTAACACTGACCAGGTAACATAAATATTAATATAAACCAGGACACAGACCAGGTAACACCGACCAGGTAACACAGACCAGTTAACACCAATCAGTTAACACAGACCAGGTAACACCGACCAGGTAACACAGACCAGGTAACATAAATATTAATATAAACCAGGACACAGACCAGGTAACACTGACCAGGTAACACAGACCAGGCAACACTGACCAGTTAACACCGATCAGTTAACACAGACCAGGTAACACCAATCAGTTAACACAGACCAGGTAACACCGACCAGGTAACACAGACCAGGTAACACAGACCAGGCAACACTGACCAGTTAACACTGACCAGGTAACATAAATATTAATATAAACCAGGACACAGACCAGGTAACACCGACCAGGTAACACAGACCAGTTAACACCAATCAGTTAACACAGACCAGGTAACACCGACCAGGTAACACAGACCAGGTAACATAAATATTAATATAAACCAGGACACAGACCAGGTAACACTGACCAGGTAACACAGACCAGGCAACACTGACCAGTTAACACCGATCAGTTAACACAGACCAGGTAACACCAACCAGGTAACATTGACCAGGTAACAGTTACCAGGTAACATATACAGTGGTGTGAAAAAGTGTTTGCCCCCTTCCTGATTTCTTATTTTTTCTTGATGATCCCCAAACCTTTTGGGAAAAAACTCTGTGGACTGACGAGACAAAAGTTGAACTTTTTGGAAGGTGTGTGTCCCGTTACATCTGGCGTAAAAGTAACACCGCATTTCAGAAAAAGAACATCATACCAACAGTAAAATATGGTGGTGGTAGTGTGATGGTCTGGGGCTGTTTTGCTGCTTCAGGACCTGGAAGACTTGGGTTCTGCAGCAGGACAATGATCCAAGTCCACCTCTGAATGGTTGTAGAAGAACAAAATGAAGACTTTGGAGTGGCCTAGTCAAAGTCCTGACCTGAATCCTATTGAGATGCTGTGGCATGACCTTAAAAAGGCAGTTCATGCTCGAAAACCCTCCAATGTGGCTGAATTACAACAATCCTGCAAAGATGAGTGGGCCAAACTCCTCCACAGCGCTGTAAAAGACTCACTGCAAGTTATCGCAAACGCTTGGTTGCAGTTGTTGCTGCTAAGGGTGGAGCAACCAGTTATTAGGTTTAGGGGGCAATCACTTTTTCACACAGGGCCATGTAGGTTTGGATTTAGTTTCCCCTTAATAACAACCTTCATTTAAAAACTGCATTTTGTGTTTACTTGTGTTATCTTTGACTAATATTTAAATTAGTTTGATGATCTGAAACATTTAAGTGACAAACAGGCAAAAAAATAAGAAATCAGGAAGGGGGCAAACACTTTTTAGGGTTTTTTCCAGGTACCACTGACCAGGTAACACTGGCCAGGTAACACTGACCAGTTAACACAGACAGGTAACATCGACCAGATAATATATCATAAATAATAAATATTAAACAATAAATATTCATATATAATGTAAAACAAACTAAAAAACAACAAAACGATCTTGTTTTTAATATAATACAGACAAAGTTAAAACCAAGATAGAATGAAGGATAGGAATGAAGAAAAAAGGAAATGAAGGAAAGTAAATGTGAAAGAAGGCAGGTGTCATATTACCAGCAGATTCGGAACAGTTTGGATCAGTTAGTTTAAAAAACTCTATGGTGAAGAAATGTCAGTATAAAATCCTCCTCAACATGTTTGTGTTTGTGCAGGTGGACCTTCAGTTTCTGGATCAAGTGATCGCAGATGGAGCTGATCCAAACAGCTCAGACAGATACGGACAGACCATCCTGCACGAGGTCAACACAGGACGTTTTATTTATTCTACAGCTTTGTTTATTTAGTTTCACTACAAACATTTACATTAATACAGTGAATGTCAATATCAGTACGCAGTTATAAGCCAACTATATAACAGAACAAACACTGAATACATCTTAAACCATACAACAACATAGTAATAACATGAACAATAATATTATAAAGACAAACACAAAGAAACGCAAAACTGCAAAACACAAACGATGGCAAAGAGACAAAAAACTACAAGACACAAAATGACGAAAAATAGATGCAAAACTACAAGACAAAAAACAAACCCAAATATACCCACAGGCGGCAATGAGCGGGTTCAAACCTTTTGCACTCAACAGAAGGAAGCAGCTCAATCGGCTAAAATTAAAGGGGTTTCAGGCTTCACAAAGTCGAGCAAAGTCACTTCAACTCATTGCGCTCTTCCTATAGAGCAGGTCTAGACCGAACTCTCAGCTTGTTTAAATCAGTTTGAAAGAAAGAGTGAGACCAATCACACACTTGTTTCATCATCAGAAAGCCTGCAGTGTTTCAATAATTGCGCACTCAAAAGTTCCGCCATTCGTCCCCCCTTCATCGGATGTGAACACAACTCTGTGTGTATGTTCAGGAGGTAGCATGGGATGTCTCCTGTGAGTTGAATCAGGATTGCTCAAAGGCATCTTGAGTTATGAGAAAATATGTGATAGGCCATGCCCACTCACACCAATCAATCAGATTTTGGTTGATACCAGAGCATGCATGCCAAACCAAACCAAACCAAACCAACTCTTCTCTCTACTTACTTGCAGAGCGCCGTGCGTTTGCATCTAAAAGTTACAAACCGCACATTTGAAGACAGCGAGGTGAAGAGTCTAAGTAGAGAGAAGAGCTGGTTTGAAAGAGGAGTCAAAGAAGCCATTTTTGTGAAAAAAGAAAACCCCTCTTTGAACAGAAATGGTGGTCTGAGATTCAATCTGTCCAAAGTTTACCGCAGCGTATTAACACCGTGGTCACGCCGATCACATGCTAATCAGGTACTTAACAGTGATGAGGGAGGTGCAGCCAGAAAACAATAGGCCTGATTACTGATTACTGAGCCATCATGGAAACTATTAGGCCAGTTTCAGGTGAAACTAGGCAGAGTAAACAGGAGACACTCAGGAAGACTCCTTCCTGAGGGCGGGGCTTAAGCAACACAGAGTAGCTTAAATTTCTGAGTTCTCAGACCATTTTCACAATTGAGAATGACTTCCGGATGGGAGCCGAAACGTCTTGATTCTGAAAACAGCGTCCAGACGACTACGACTGAAACCTTTTCTACTAGTCTGATAAAGTTTGGCTCTTTGGTGAACGCGGTGTGTGTGTTCAGATCTCCAGGGCGTGGAGTGTGGATGTGATGCGGTTCTTCTTGGACCGGGGCTCAGATCTCCTCCGGCCGGATCAGTTTGGAGTCACGGCGCTTCATGTGGCCTCAGCGCTGGACTACCAGGACATGGTTCAGTTCCTGCTGGACCGAAAAGGTCTGTGTGGACAAGTCCAGGAGAGAGTTAAAGTAACACTGACATTTTGTTGATATCTGTCTTACCACAGAGTCAATCCACAGCTGCTGAGGCTAATGGGTACTGTAGTCATAGACGGATTATTGAACGGGTCTACCGGGCTCTGGCCCAGTGGCCCCCTGACCCCTCGCGGCCTCAAAGTGACCACAATCAGATGCATAACGACTATGCATTGTTTGTGGTTGTTTTGTGTCTCTTTCAGTCTGGGTGTCTTGCTCCTACGTAGGAGGGTGAGGGGCCTTTTTTCATTTCTGCGCAAACTGTTTTATAATCCGTTCATGTCTGTGGTGTTTAGAGCCATAGAAAAGTCAAAGTCCTGCCCCCTTCAAGCTGGCCTCTGGTCCTCTGGTCCTCTGGCAGGTCATGTATTGTCTCAGTGTTTCTGTAGAGCTGAATCAAGTTCCTGAAGTTTTCTGTCCAGATTAATTAAGATCTGCTGCTGAAATGGACAGAAACATTTGAAATACTCATAATTTTAATGCAGAGAAAACGATAGTTTGGCAGCATCCGACAACTACAACTCCTATAATGTTTTGATAGTCCACCTATAGAAAAGACTCATGGGAGCTGTAGTTACTCTTACTCCGTACAGATCAGATCAGATGTACAGATCCTGATCAATAGGTGTATGTGTGTGTGTTGTCCTCAGCTGATCCGGAAGCTCGGACTCTTCTGGACCAGCAGACTCCTCTTCACTATGCTGCTAAGAACGAAGCTGTAGGTTCCATCAGACTTCTGCTGCAGGCCGGAGCCTCCATCAGCTGCACCGACTACAAACACAGAACTCCACTGCAGCTTGCTGCCAACCTGGGTACCACTGACATCACTACTGACATCACTACTGACATCACCACTGACATCACCACTGACATCACAGCTGACATCACAGCTGACTCACTACCCACACCACTGACACTACTTACACTACGGAGTCACTACTGACTCCAAAGGGTCAGTGCTGACCCTGACTCTACTCTACTGACCCAGCACTGTCTGTGTGTTTTCAGAGCGTAGTGAAGCAGCTCGGGTGCTGTTGGAGCTCGGGGCGGAGGCAGGGATGAAGGACTCTGATGGACAGCTCTGTATAACTGCTCTGATTGGTCGGATGAGTCCAGTGGTAACAATGTCCCGCTTACTGACAGATAAGAGAGCTGTGATTGGTCCAAAAAAGTCATTATTAAAACTTCCACCTTTTCAATATTGTTGTTTCTCTATTGCCTTCAAGAAATGTACATTTGATTTCAAATCATATTGTAAAATCTGGAAAGATGAATACAGTGGAATCGAACAGGATGTTTCCTGGTGATGATGAATGTGGTTGTATGTTGTGTTCAGGCCTGGCTGGCGCTCAGTCAGTTCCATGTGACCGACAGAATGACCAGACAGCAGTACTACTACCTGAACCTGCTGGAACCAGAACCACATTCATCTGAGACCCACCTGCAAGGTAACACTGCTACTACTGATACTGCAGTACTACTACAGGTTAACTACAGTAGTACTAGCTGAACCTGCTGGAACCAGAGCCATGGTCACTTGGCCCCCCATTGGTCCTCCACTAGTCATTCAATTTTCAACCTGAAAGCCTCCTAATGATAATACTGCAATACCACTGTATCTCTACTATAGTACTGTTTGTATCACTGCTGATGCTTCTTTTTTACAGACAATACTACCACTCATGATACAGTGCTGTCAAACTCATTGACATGTCTGCCTCACTCTACCTGTCTGCCTGACTCTACCTGTCTGCCTCACTCTACCTGTCTGCCTGACTGACCTCTGTTGTGTTTTGTAGAAGCAGTCGTCAGTGAGCCGACGTCTCCAGTAAGTTTCATAAGTTAACTGTAATTCAGTTCAGTGTGGAGTTATTAACTGAACTGGACTCTGTTACACTGCACTGTGTTGTATTGTACAGTGTGCAGTGAACTGTATTGTGTTTAACTGTATGGTTCCTGTATTGTCAGCTGGAGGTGGTGGTGCAACAGGGGAAACTGGACCTCATCATGAATCCAGTCTTTCTCAAACTGATCCAGGTCAAATGGAAACTGTACGGCAGGTAAACGCCACTCTGATTAGTTTGATTTATTTTACATCATCACTCAGTGAACTCTCAGGTGAAAGGTCACTGCTCTACCTGTCTCTAATCTGTCTGTGCTGCTGCCAGGTTGGGGGCGTGGCTTCTCCTCATCCTCAACCTCCTGTTCAACGTTTCCTGGACAACTGTCGCCATCTCTGTGTCCGTCCACCGAGACTCACCTGATCGCTACGTCCTCCCCCAGGTGACCTGTCTGTCTGTCTGTCTGTCTTTCTACCTGTCTGTGTTTCTCCCATCTGTCTGTCTCTACCTGTCTGTGTGCCTCAGGATTGGTGGCGTGTCCTCCTTGTGGTCCTGGCGCTCCTGTTGACTCTGGAGGAGGTGCTGAGGGAGGTGCAGGACATCCTGCGTTCGAGGAGGAAGCTCTACCTCTGGCAGCGGTGGGCGGAACGTCGTCTCCATGACGACCTGGTCTGCTCACATCCCATGTGGCCTCAGGTATAAAACAACACGTTTAAAGGGACAGTTCAACATTTAGTGAAATATGAAACTAAAGCCAGCAGCTGGTTAGCTTAGCTTAGCATAAAGACTGGAAACAGGAGGAAACAGCTCGTCTGGCTCTGTCCAAAGCCGAGGGCGCTTAAGTGTTTGAGGAGTTGGTCCACTGTGTCAAACGTCTGATATAATGTGTGTGTGTGTGTGTGTGTGTGTGTGTGTGTGTGTGAGAGAGAGAGAGACAATGTGTATTACTCATGTTGTGGGGACAATCTTTTTACACAGTCACATTGTGGGGACTCACCTTCCTTTTGAGGACAAAACGCCCCATGACGAAAATCATTAAATATTAGGGTGAAGACTTGGTTTAAGGTTAGGTTTAGGGTACGACTCCAGGAATATAAGTGCATGTAATGTCCTCTGAAGTGATGGAAACATGACTGTGTGTGTTTGAGGGCACTTACCTACCTAGCCAACAGGGGAAGCCAAGCGGGGACCAGCAGGTGTGTGAGTGTTAAAGTCCATACTCAGCAGTGCCCCTGCGTTTTTAACACTCCCCCATAGTGTGAATGTCTTGCAGCCCCAGGCAGTTTTTAAGACTGTAGAGGGGCAATTAAACAGGCTACTGAGTGAAGAAACCAGTCTCTTGAAACATGATTTGTTATTATGTTTTTGTAACAAAATATAAAGGCTGAGCTTTAGGGGATCTCCTAAGTTTCAGGCTACCCAGAAGGCACGAGAGTAATTAGTATTTTAGAATCTAAGAAAGGAAAAATAAATAAAAACCAACCAGGATAAAAATTAGGAATGAAATGGTCAGCACCAAGATCCTTTCTTTTCATTTTTAATTAATCGCTAAAACAGATTTATTATCAGACTTTTACTAGATCTTTGAAATGGTTCAGTCCCCAAAAATTCCCATTTTTTACAAGCACAAGCAATTTTACTATGTACTTGTGTCCTCAATCTATATTTATAGGAATGCATTTTATTTGTTGATTCGCGTTACAGAAAAAGGTCCAGACTTGTATGCAATGACAGAGGTCCACTATGGCTGGTACATCACAACACAAGCTCTTGGATAGCATGGAGCGAAATTCACATTCCAGCATGGATGAATAAAAAAGAAATAAGCGAAATGGATGATTCTTAAGAGAAAATCAAAATCCAAACTAAACATATAATTATTTTTTAGTAAAGTGGCATCAACAATGTTGTCATTGTAGCTTTTTGAAATGTGAGGTGTATTGTGAAAACACAATGACAACCGATCATGATATATGAAAGTAAAGCGACAAAAATACTTTAGGATCTATTTCGGATATTGACATTAAGGCATTGCCAGAGAACAACAATTTAACATTGGAAAATATAGTAGGAACTGGGAGTCATCAGTTTGTCTGAGATAAAAGTCAGCTAGAGGATGGATTAACCTCACAAAGCCCACTGTTAAACTACTGCAAAACAAATTTTATATTAAGCACCGCATATTCACCAAGATGCTTATTAGCATGCATTTAATAGAACAGGGTCTGTTCATTGCAGTAGCTGTGTGTTACAATGGATTTACAAAGTGTGAAGAGGAGGCAACTTCAGAACAGGGAACCTGTGTGGTTTAGTGAATTAGTTAAGAGCAAGACCTCATTTTAGAATGGGGAACATATTCTGAGTCAGAAAGACTTAATTTAGAGTTATTTGGACACTATTAACACTTGTAGATTTTGTTTTGTTACATAGGAATAGATCATATATATTACGTGTTATTAAGGGAGAATGAGTATTCGTGTGGTTCTACCACCTTATAAGGCAAAACATATAAAGATCTTAATTAATGTACAACAACTTCCTTACTTACTGTCAATAAGCAGTAATTAGGAGGTTATTGAGGGAAAAAGGTAGTTGTAGAATATGGTCATACATTTATTGCAGAATAGAGAAGGCATATTTGAGGGCTGTCAAATGGTGCAGCATCGTAACAATGGAATTGAGAGTTTGTTTAAACACACATGCTGCGTTAAGTTCACACTGATACTCAGCAAGTATTGGTCTTTCATGGGTCTTTACATCCCAGGATTGTCAACTGAAATGTTTCTTTAGCACATTCACGTTAACTGGTGTGTTAGTGCTTTTAGTGGGCATTGAAGAAGGGATAAGCTACCTACAGCTCATCTCAGAACCATCAACAGGATACAGATCTATGAGTAGGCTTTATATGTTGACTTTTGTTTGGATCTTTGCGCTCCGAAACAGAAACGTTGGTCCACCCTTGGACTGTATAGCGTGACACTGGTCCCCTGTCGAATGTTATGGAACGACACTAAACCATTTCCTCGTGGAAAATGGACCAAGCACTGCCTCCGCTTGCACGTGACGTGCAGCACGTTTTGTTGCTCTGATTGGTTCTGGGTCTTTCCAATCGCGTCCAGAGGCATTTTGGTCTGGGAATCGAAAATGAACTGAGCGGTTCCAGACTAATATGCATTTGCAAATGAGTCTGGCGACGCCAAGCTGTCGCTCCATGCTACGAGGGGACTTGTGTCTTTATGTACCAGCCAACAGTGGAGCCCAGTCATTCCATACAATATAAGCGTGGACATTTTCTGTAATGCAAATCAACAAATGAAATGCATTCCTATAAATATAGATTGAGGATAGAAGTACATTGAAAACTGTATTGAAATCCTGTGCTGGTGAAAACTTGTCAAGGGAGTTTTTGGGGACTGAACCATTTCAAAGGTCTAATAAAAGTCTGATAATAAATCTGTTTTTTGCGAATAATTAAAAATGAAAAGAAATGCATACTTCATAAAAATGACCAACAAACACAGAAGAATATGAATTGCCCTAAATTAAAACTAGTGCACTAGTGTAATATTATATTATTACACTATTATATATATATTATATTCTATATAATAATAATTGAATTGAAGCGAATACTGCAGTCCTTGATATTAGTGCTAAGTAATAGTGATAAGTTACTTCTGAATTGCAGGTAAAACATTATTTATTCTCAATTAATGTGGCCATGATTATTTTTGTAATATTTCTATCACAGAGAAATGTTTAAATATTGATAACATTAAAGTTAAATGATCCACTGTTGAAAGAAACGCAGGAAGTCTTTGCAGTAAACAAACGGATGGATGGACTGCAGTATATGGAGGTCCCCTCTTTGATAGGTAGACATTGTTCAACGATGCAAGTCTTCGCAATTTCTTTTAAAATATTAAAAAAGCAGATTTGCAGTAATATTACGGGGAAAATGCTTAAAAGTAAATGTTCTGTTCTGTTTTTGTTTTTTCAAAATGACCAGAGGTCCACACTTGGTCAACGTAGAGTGACAGTCCACTGTTGGTAATATAGGAATGAATGTGTGTGTGTGTGTGCGTGTGTGTGCGTGTGTGTGTGTGTGTGCGTGTGTGTGTGTGCGTGTGTGTGTGTGTGTGTGTACGTGTGTGTGTGCGTGTGCGTGTGTGTGTGTGTGTGTGTGTGTGTGTGTGTGTGTGTTTGTACAGCTATCTTTGTGAGGACCACCTAGAGTTATTAACCTTTGGAGTGAGGACCATTTTGCAAAGTGAGGACATTTAGGCCGGTCCTCACTTTATTTTCACTGTAATGGCCTCCAGAGGCTGTTTAAGTGTTTCTCTCAAAGTTTCAGAGAGGTCCTCAGAAAAGTGCCAAACTGAGAATAAATGTCTATCTACACGTGTGTGTACATAATCTGAATACACACACTTTTTGCTCTCTATCGCCCCCTATTGACATTGCTGATTTATTGAACCGGAGCAACTTAAAACCTTGTGACTGCCTTTTTCTAGTCTTTCTGTAGTTTATTAGTTAAAATGAAATACAGTATATGAAATTTTATTCTGGTTAATTTAATCTACTTTTGTGTTATACTTTTAAGATATTTAACAAAGTTATAATTTGTTTTAATCACTCATAACATTACATCTACAGTGGAAAGGGTTCTCAGACCCTACCTGAAAACTAATTTAAATGTAAACTGCTCAAGTTTTTAAATTCCAAATTGACTTTTTCTTCATGTTTAGCTACTTGTGCATAATGTATGTTGTGTAATGGCCTGTCAGACAACAGTTTTACCACATACGCATACAGTATTTATGGATGGTTTAAATTCCAATAGCAAGTAACTACTGCTTTTGTCAGATGAAACTGGGTATTAGTAGATTAGAGTGTTAGTAAATTTTACACATTCAAAGCATCTGTCTGCTAAGATAAAGATAACTAAAGCTCTCCAACATATTTACTTTTGAGTGTATGTACACATGCATACTGACAGCATAAATGATGCAAACACTGGAAGCAAATTTCCAGAAGAATACCAATTGATGATATATTGAATTATTATAGAGACTTAGTTCCAGCTGAATACCTCAACATTTATGTAGGTAAACTACTTATTTCCTGGTGCACAGAAGTTTCATCACTTAATGTGGTGGTGGTTTAGAGATTACAAAGGAAGCTAAGGTAGCTAAGTTAACTTAAGTGCTAGCTGCACACACACAAGCTAACCTGACTTTCTGCCTTTTGCTCCTCAGTTTAGGCCTGCTATTGTTAGCTACACTAGCAGCGTAGCTCTAGGGATGGCAGTGTCAGTCAGTGGGTCGACCACTTTGGTCCAGACTGAAATATCTCAAAAACTATTGGATGGATTGTGATGAAATGTGGTTCATTTCATGTTTCCCTCAGGGTGAATTGTAATTACGTTATGATCCTCTGACTTTTCATCTAGTGCCATAATGCCATAATAATAAATGCCATAACTGAATAAATGACAATATTTTGTGTTTAGGGCTAATTAGCAAATGTTAATGCTAAATGTAAATGCTAATTAGCACACTAACATGCAAAACTAAGATGTTGAACATGGTAAACATTACACTTGCAAAACATCAGCAAGTTAGCATTGTCATTACGAACATGATGTTAGCTGATGTTAGCATAGCCTAAGTCCTAATCTTGTTATCTGATACTAAATGTGTTACATAAAAATGGAAGGCCTTACTATATTAACTGCAGTATGACGACTGAAACTACATTTAAAATGTTGTTCTCATGACATTGTTCTTCAACCTGTGCACAACTTAAGTACATGAAGTTTTACATATGAATGTAACAGTGACAATCACAAGATGACAATGATACAACTCAGAGCTTGCTGCCCACATTTGGCTTTTCTTAATCTTTTGTTACAACGGCAGCCGCACATTCTCATGTCTGCTTTGTTTTCCCTACCATATAGTGACTCTCCTGTAAGCTTGACCCCTTTTATGTATAAATTTACTTGTTTTCATCTGCCTGCCTGGTTTTGACTTAGTTTTTGACTAGGGCTGCACAATTAATCGAAATAATATCGAAATCGCAATATGACCAAGAGCAATATCCAAATCGCAGAAGCTGCAATTTTTTGATAAAGGTAAAATGTGTGACAAAACAGCATTATAATGAAGTACTGTAGAGCTAAAGCGATGCCCTGGACTACAAATCTTGTTCTTCAGATGTAAGAAAACATGTTTGTTTGGTACAGACTCCAACAAATGTCACATCATCATGATTTTAATAGTTTTTTCTGTGAAGATGAGAATTTTGATGCAAAAATGATCATTCCCATTAATCGTGAATTATATCACAATCGCACAATATGATTTTTTTTTACCATTTCATGCAGCCCTATTTTTGACCACAAGTAAATGTTTACTTATCCTCTGTCTCTGAGTCGTGCATCTGGGTTCAAACTTGTTTTTATGCTAAGCCATTACATCTTTTATCTTATTTTGTGCTTACTGAATTCTTATGTTTCATATATATGCCTCTAAAGGAAAGATGAAATTAAGCCAAAATCTATCTAAGACAAGTAAACCTATGGTCAAGTGAAGAAGAGCAGAATCAGATGACAAAAAAAGATATCTGAAACTGAGAAGAACTGTCTGTAGGTACAAATACACAGAATACTTGTGTTAATTCACCTCAGTTGCCTTCCACTTTGCTAGCCCTGCTCACATTATCTACATGTGGCCTGACAGAACAATGGGAAGAAAGACTTTTACCTACATAATTACTTACACAGACATGCTTTTGGACAGTACTTTCACAGATGTTACGACTGTGTTTAAAAAATAAATTTTGCTATCTTCTGATAACCTATTATTAATTAAAACACACATACAGTGCATGATGAAAGCACATGCAGATTTACTTCTCACAGTAGCTACAGTGCAGTGATACAGAACAATGTTTGATGGGTCTGATGTTCAGGAGGCCGCTGGAGTGAGTGGAAACTCAACCTGTATTCGGACAGTTAACTCTGGCATCACTTTGGACAGCCAGTCACAGACCTTGCCTCCAGGGTGCCTCACTGTCCTGCCTGGTGTTCCTGGCTAGGCTACTGAATGGGGCTAGCTAGCAGGCCTCAGACTCTGACAAACTGTGGTAGCAACTGAGCCCCCTCCACAGCTATATCATGTGGCTGGATAGCTTCGTCACATGAACATGGTCACTTTCTGTCTGCCATATGGATGATGGACACTTTGAGGAAGAGCCACTCCCTGGTTAAGTGTTAACTGAAGGTAGTGTAGAGGCTCTGGGCCACCTTCTACCTCCTAGTTCCTCAATGGTACCTGAAACTGGTCTCGGGATGCCTACACAGTCACCAACGTAAAATTAAATTCATATCACTTTGCTATTTAGCTAACTCAGTGAGCTCATGTAATAGGATCCTTACTACTAATTTCTAAACACTTCAAAGCTGCATTAGCAAACAAAGAACACAAGAAAAATGAATATCATGTGTTTTGTGTTATCACTTCATCCTTATTGTCAACAGCAATGTTAAATGAGTAAGTAAACTCAAATCTGTAGAACTGAGGGTCAGCATGTGATTAAGAATACTGTGGAAGATTTAGAAAAAAGGAGACTAAATCTCCAAGTTTCAATAAGGTGGGTGAAATCAAGAAATTAATATAACGACAAGGCTAGTGAACATAACAGAGAGAATCATAACACTTTAATTAAAGGTTGGGATGAAAAATGTGTCAGATATACAAACCATGCTTTGGGTCAAATTAAGTATTCATTCGAATATAAAGCATCAAAGTTAGTCATCCATTTTCACTAACCTATCATTATTATTATTATTATTATTATTATTATTATTTCATTTTAACTGTAATTTTTTGAAGCTGTCGCAGTGAACTGGACTGCATACACTGAAAGGTGTTAATGTTTGGTCCCTCATGTGTGATATACATCTGTGGGGGCAAATAACTAGGTACATTTAATCAAATACTGTACCTAGGTACAATTTTGAGGTACTTGCACTTTTCTCGAGTATTTCAATTTTCTGCTACTTTAAATTCTACTACATTACATTTCAGAGGGGAATATTGTTTTTACTCCACTAAATTTTCTTTGATAACCCTGTTACTTTGCAAATTCAGATTAATGTTACCAAATATAATCAACAAATAAATTATGATGCATTATTACCGGTTAATATAAGTCTTTATTGATCCTTCAGAGCAGCAAATAATGTAATCAAAAAGAGCTCCACCTTTACCAGCAACATTAAAGTGATGAACACATTAATGCATAATTACAATCCAATAATTTAATATAGATTATTCTGAAATGGGCCATTTTACTCCTTTTATTTTTAAGGTGTACTTTTACTTTTGGTACTTTAAATAAATTCTGATACTTTTGTATTTTTACTTAAGTAAAAACTTTAAATTTTAAGCACTGTAGTAGTACTTGTACTGCTAAATGTGGTAATTGCTTTATTTTCAACATTCTAGCCTGTAATACAGGCCTGTGTGTGAGTTGAGAAGTGGAGAATATTGTGGTGCACTGGCAGCCTTCAGCTCAGGCTTAATTGATGGCCCATCAAGGGGAGGGGCTCCCCCCCCTCACCTGCACTTGCTCTGCTGCCATCAGAGCGTGTTAGTGCCCTTCCCCCACCTTTCAATTAAGAGCGACCTGCAGTCTGGAGTTATGGACAAACGCGGCAGGACCCTGGAGAGTTTTAGACTTCACCATAGCAGATGCGAAAGGTGGCTTTTCCTGACAGTTTCAGTGCAGGTAAGATTTTATGATGTCTTGCTCTTGAGTTTTGCTTCCACATGTCAGCCAACTGTACAATATTATTTTGCCAGGATGAAACTTATTACACTACAATAATTGTCAAATAAAGCCAAGTTATAGTACATTTTAGGTAGAAATTGTGTATTTTTGTATATGTGAACTTAATTCTGACCGTAGGAGTTCCTAACAAGCGAATTAACTCGTGCGCCACTAATGATAGACACATTAAGATTCCACTAGCTTCTCTGAAAATATAGCAAGTGGCCAAATGTAAGTTATAACCTTCATTTAAAGATAACCATTTTAAGCATTTTTAAACGTAGACTGTACCATTTTTCTCAGTTTGTGGAAATAACTTTAAATGCCTGTGTTTTTGTGGTGTTTCATGTTGTATCCTTAAGTATCACATGCTATCATTTTTAATGATGTGTGTGAAATTTTGGGACATTTCACTGTGTATTGATAAATGTGGAAAAAGAGTTAGAATGCAACGATTGTGGCAGTAAAGTTTAGCTTAAACTGTGAACTAAACACTTGAGTTGAAATGCAGTTTAAAGATGCAGTCAGCCTGAGAAAAGTCACTGAAATAGATGCAAAACAGTACTTTTTTATTTTGATCCCAAAACAGCTCTGCACTCATGGCTTGCTGCGTGAATAATTCCTAATTTATCAGCTACTGTTAAATACATTTTGTACCATTCCTATTGCCTCTCTCACTCCCACCTCTGTGACTGTCCACCCAGTTAACACAGTTGACAGGATATTTTAAAGGGAAACTGGCATCCTGGCACAGAGAGATGACCAACAGTTGCCACCATTTAAAAAAAATAAAATAAAAAGTCCTGACCTAGAAGGACATGTGATCTTTCAGTTATACTTCATGCTGATTACAGTTTGTTCTGAAATTAGTTAAAGTTTGGCTGTAGCCTGCAATCGATTTCACAAAGTAACTGAATAAAGCTACAACACTTAACACTTTTTTTGGGTACACATAATACAATACAACTGTGCTGCCATAAAGTCGCTTCTGTATAGATATATTTCTTTTTTAACACTGTCAAAAATGTGTTAACTAAATTATATGTTGTAGCACTGAGCATAGTTAGTGATGGTGTTGTACTGGCCATGTTTCTGGTTTTTAATATTCTTACCCCCCTTGTAGGAGGGAGGACAAAAACAGAAACACTTTGCAATATAATGCAGTCCAATACAACACCACCTTTAACTATGACTTCAGTGATAAACAAGAATTGAATTGACAGACTATGACAAGAACAACTTAACATGAGCTTTGTAAAGGTAGAGTTTATGGCATGGTTGTGCTAAACTGCATTAGACTGTACAGGTGTAATAAAGTGGCTGCTGAGTGTGTATATCAGTATCTGGAAACAAAGCACAAATAGCACATTGCCTGGTGGGAGACTTGAGATGTCTGGGAATGCATGTTATTAATACAGACCAAACTCACTAAATGCAAATATGCAGACTACATTGTGTAGTTACACTGTAACTTCATGTACTTATGACAGGGTGCCCAATTCAGTTTTTAACATTGTCTTGTATACATTAGATATATGAATGCCCTTTTAAATGTACTATATAAGTAATATATGAAATGTCTTCTCACTTGAAAAGATGAAAGCAGCACTAAAGCATCACTGTCCAGCTGTACTTGACTGGAATTTTTTTGTTGAAACTGTTTCAGACGATAACAGGAAATAATCTTCTATCTTCTCTTCGGTGTTAGGTCCAGGAGGCAATGGCTGTGAGGCCAACACAGGTATGTTACAGAATCTTTCCTCTATCCTGATACAGACTTTTCACTTTCCTGGAATAGTTGGCAGTAGTTGTAATTCAATGTTAAAGGAGGAATTTTAAAATAAATCATCATAAACTGAGGACAGATAATACACACACGGTTCCACATCTGGAGTCCTTAGAAGTTTAGAGATGACAAAAAGAATCAATTCTTATCCATCATGATTCTCTTTAGAAATGTGACTCTCTGTAGAAAGTACTTAATCTGATTTATGTTGTTCCTGAAGTTCAGGCTGCCAGTTAAATAGACTGATGTCAGGTCAGCTACAGTTATGTAGTCTACAGTGGATGTTGTTGTTATACTGAGCATGAAACTTTTGTAGTGGACTCAGTGTCTGCTCGTTGTGTACTCACAGAGAGTAGCTGATTAAATCGAATTCATATTAAAGTAGTGTCCCGAGCAGTATCTGCAACTTTTTGACTGTGCCGAGGCCAAGGTGTCAGCGGGACTGTAGCCAGTCTGTTGCTGGGTCTTGTCTAATTGCATATATGTAGAGCTGACGCATTACTTCATCTCTCCGAGAGATTCTCTAAGGTGTGACAGTCACAATGTGGGTTAAATGGAGAGAAAGTCAGTGACGAAGAAACGGCTTGCTGGAAAATAAGTAGATTCTGTTCAAAGATGTCAGCTGCACAGATTTATTAGTCAACAGGGTGCAAATTAACTTTTTTGTCCACTGGCCAAATGGCTAGGGAAATCTACAAGCCATTTGCATATTTTACCAGCATTTGGCTGGTGCTAATTTTGTGCCCTGTTAGTCAAGATTCAATCAAACTCACTTTCTTTAACAGGATAATCCACTCAGTATCAGTACTGCTTTCTACTGTATATATTATAAACAAACAAATTATTATCAAGACAAAAGGCTAATTTGTCTTATTGAATTGTAGAAGTAAACATGCCATGCTTTGTCAGTTTGCATATTTTGGTGTATTAATAAGTCAAATGGAAATTATGAATGTAAAAGTATGGAAATTATGAATTAATATGCACAAATTGTTTTATCTAATCATAGCACCGTGAATTATGATTTCTCCTCCTTTATCACCACTCATATGCAACAACATGGTTGACCGGAATGTCCACGTAACCAAACTGGATCAAAAAAGTATCACACTGTTTTGTTACAATACACTATTACAATTGACTTCACTCAGAATGAGTGAGAGGGAGAGTCCATCTATAAAGTAAAGTGACTCTTTAAAGTTGTACAGGATTGTGGATGTGATGACTGGAAATTGTCTGAAAGCGCTCATGCTATTTTATTTTCACACAACTTTTTCTGATGATGATTATGCTTTTTGCTTACAGTTGGACTATATCCGTGAGGATCCAAAGAGTAATTCCTCTGGATCCGAATTATCTAGCCATACGGGATCGGACACTGACTACAAGCCAACTCAGATTACACCATCATCCAGTGATGAGGAAGATTTGAAAAGCCGAGACATAGCTTCATCATGTGAGAAACTGTCCAGTGATGAAGAGCTCAAAGGTCCAGACAGTGAAGATGAAGGTCAGCAAAGAGGCAAGTGCACCATTCAAAAACACAAGAACCTCACAACTTATGTGAAAACAAAAAACAAAAGACGAACAAAACTAAATCAATTGTGACCATAAAAACTTGTACAAAAAGGGAAGATAGCAAACGAGCATGGGACAAAAGACATTATTGTCTCTACTGTGGCCAGTCAAACTTAAAGATGGCGAGACGTTTGCAGAAAAAGCATATGGAGATCAAGGATGTAGCATATGCCTTCAGCTTTCCATCAGGATCAAAAGACAGAAAGGTTCTTTTGGAACAACTGAGAAATAAAGGAGATTTCAAGCACAATACCAAAGTCCTGGAAAACGGCAGAGGACAAATAGTGACATGGAAGCAGCCCTCTGATGAAGCTTCTGTTAAGGATTATTTGCCTTGCCAATTTTGCTATGGAATGTTTGCTAAAAAAGATTTGTGGAGACATCAGTCCTCATGCAGAAGTAAAACATCATGTGTAACAGAAGACAAAAAGACAAGAAAAAGAGTACAAAGTCTTGCTGCACGCCTGCTTCCAATAGCATCTTCCTCCGGTGGATGTCAGGATGTCATTAATAACATGCGACAAGATGATGTGTCCTTTCACATCAGAAGTGATTTTTTGATTTGCAGATATGGTGATTCACTGTTTGCAAAACATGGCCGTGTGAAGTCAAGGCACCAGTACATTGCACAAAGAATGAGGGAGCTTGGCCGATTCATGTTGGTTGCTAAAGATATGGACAAGACTGTGAAGGGTCTTGAAGACATATGTGCACCATCAAAGTTTCAGCTTGTTGTCAATGTGGCTAAGAGGCTTACACAGTTTAGTCCACGCAAAAATGAGTACGGAAAACCTTCCACAGCAGTCAAAATTGGATTCTGTCTTAAAGGAGCTGTGTCACTTTCTGTTTGCTCTTGTTTTTCAGATGGAGGTTCTGACCTCTTCTCCCAAAAACAGACATGACCAGGGCAGTGAGGATCGGGACTCAGATAAAGAGGGTAAGTTAGGAACTGTACAATAATTATTGGGTTAGGAAGGATATTTAATGGTATTAAAAGGTTATTCTTGGAACCTTTTTTATGTCTTAAAAAAAGAATCAATACCTTTCCCCAGTATCTCAAAATAATAGGCTCCATTAATGCCAAACTTATCAAAATGGTAAATTTTCCATCCAAAAAAAGAGAGAACTGAACTGCTAAATAAGTAGTTATTACAGCCTCTGAAGGAGTGCACTAAGCACAGGCGGCTTTGTGCTTTCATTAACCTATACTACACTGCATAGTATGAGGTGTCACTTTTGTCAGTCTTTTGACTCTGTTCTTGTTTTTCAGATGGAGGTTCTGAACCCCGTGAGGATTGGAGTTCAGATATAGATGGTGAGTTAAATCGCTTTTATTATTATACTATTGCCTTTTGCCAAAAATAAAAATCCCTACTGGTTGTTTTTCATATTTTAATAATTCATCAGTAGTAGTTTCAGTGCAATTTGTAGCTCTTTTGAGATGGGTAATCCATCACAGTACATATTTAGTGTTCTTTTTTTGTGGCAGTTTAATTATTGGCCCTCGGTGATACATTTGTGAACAAGAACTATTTTTGTAACGTTTGTAAACTTACAGTTTTGATCTCAGAAAATGTAAGAGTTAGCAGCTAGCTGTCAGGTCTTGGTGGTCAGATTTGAATGTCAGCGCTTGAATACACATGAACCTTCATAACTATTATACCTGAGGTTTCACTGACTAACAGGAACTAATGTTTGTCTGTTACTGTTGTAGATCAAAGCCCAGGACCAAACCTGGCTAAAAGACAGAAGAAAAGAGGAAAAAAGAAGGCGGTGGTGAAAGAAAGAGGTAAGTTCTTTAAAATTGGGCAAAAAATGCATAAACTTCAAAGCTAAAAGTAGGTGCTTTCTGTGACTGTGTGCCAGCTGTGCACAGGGTTGACAGCATTCATTATCACTTCCCTTGATATTTTGATGGCAGGAATTGTGATTAATAGTATATTAGACAGTCTGCCTTCCAGAGTTAACTGTGTACATACACAGACATAAAACAGTTGAGATATGTGTGTTGAAAAATTTGAAATAATAATCACGAGAGTGGTAGTGATATTTCCTCAAGACCTTTACTCTAATGAGGGGAAAAAACTGCAACTTCTCCAGGTATGTGGGTGGAGACAGAAGTAAACGATCTCAGGATTTTAGATTAAGACCAACTTGTAGATCACAGATCAACACTTTTACATCTTAAACAACAAAGAATGAAGTAAGCCTAAACAATGTAATATAATCCATTTTTTTTTAGCATTTTATTTAGATTTTAACTGTTACCCAATTTTATGGCTTTAGATAAATCATTATGAACTATTACTCATGAATGTATGATCTTAACCTCATTACATATTTTAACATTACAGACCATGAACTTACTATACATTTTCACTTATCAACAGGCTATGAATGTCAAATGTGTTACTGAATTATTTTATTGCTCTTTAAACATAAATCAACTAAATATTTAAATAGCGCTTCACATTCATTTTAGCTGCAGGTTTGTTTGGTTACTGAGTGGTGGTAAGGGGCTGGTATAACCTGAAAAAGTGACATTAATACAAACTCTCCCATGTAAACTCATGTATCAGTAATTGTAGCCCTCTGTGCAGATACAGTTGCATGCTTTCAATATGTATTCCTTACACTGCATTTTATGAGGTGTCACTTAGTGTTTGCTCTTGTTTATCAGATGGAGAGGCTGACCACCTCTCCCCCCAAAAGACTCTTGAGCACTGCAGTGGGGATGGGACTTCAGATATGGATGGTGAGTTAAATGGCTTTCATTAGGACAGTTTATTGTATTGTGTCAAACGGTACACAAACTCCTGCCTTTTGTTAAAAGATCTTACTGGTTGTTTTTCCTACTTCAGCACGTATAAAAGACACATATAGGTTTGAGGTTTCACTGACTAACAGGAATTAATATTTGTCTGTTACTGTTGTAGATCAAAGCCCAGGACCAAACCTGGCTAAAAGACAGAAGAAAAGAGGAAAAAAGAAGGCGGCGGTGGTGAAAGAAAGAGGTAAGTTCTTTAAAATTGGGCAAAAAATGCATAAACTTCAAAGCAAAAAGTAGGTGCTTTCTGTGACTGTGTCCCAGCTATGCATGAGCCAAGTCAAGAAATCTACATTGTGGTCTATGTACTGGATGTTAAAGAATCTACATTTTCTTCTTTGTCATCTGTAGAAGGACCCAAAGTACAGTTGAAGAGGCCATGGAGTGAAGCAGAGAGGACTGCTGTCTACAAACAGTTGGGAAAGTTTATGGCAGAGCGGCGAGCTCCAGGTAAAGAGGACTGCATCAAATGCATAACACAAGAGAAATCCTTGGAACAAAGATCCTGGAAGGATGTTAAAAACTTTGTGTATAACACAATTGTGACTCTTAATCGAAGATCAGCGTCACAGAAACTTCAGTTCTGAAGACGTAATTTTGCATTATAATTCAATGTTCTACTTTTAATGTCTGGTTGAGCCAGTCGTTGGCATGTTTGAACATTGTTAGTTTTCTAATGCCGTTTGGTTAACAGTGGTGGAATGTAACTGCACATATGCTCAAGTACTGTACTTGCAGATACAGTTCAAATTCAAGGTACTTGTACTTTAATTGAGTATTTCCATTTTTTAATGGAATTTATACTTCTACACCATTACATTTCAGAGACAAATATTATACTTTTTACTTCACTACATCTGTCTGACAGTTTTAGTTACTTTGCAGATTAGAATTTGTTTGTACCTTAAGTACATTTTGCTAATAATATTTATATACTTTTACGTAAGATTTTGAATACAGGACTTGTAGTGGAGTATTTTCAAAGTGTGGTATTAGTACTTTTTCTTAAGGAAAACTTCTTCCACCATTGTTGGTTTGTGCACATCCTGAGTTGTGTCTCAGTTAACAAATCAAAATAAATCTAGTTTTGTACACTGGAGATGGCATTCATTGCAGCTTTATTGGAAGTTGTATGATACTGATGTTTATTGCTAAAGTTTGGTTCACTTTGGTAAAGCAGTAATTGTATTTTAAAAGTACATGTGTATTTTTGTACAGCAGTCTAATCAATGGTCACAACATTAATTTTAGAACACTTCAAGACTGATTTATTATTACATTATTTGTCTGTACTAAAACATAAAATGGTAGCAAGCTAAAGACAGAAGGGCCATTCTATATACTATAAACTAGTCTATTCTGAAACGAACCCAATAGCGCCCCCATGAAAAGGTCCTCACTCCAGTGGTAAAATGCTTTAAAAAATAATTTGTTTTTTTAAAGAAACTGAGGTGGAAACTGGAATCAGGGAGCCACCTAGTGCTGAAATGCAGCATTCATTTGTCTCCAAATATAGCAGAAAGGGTGGTCCTCACCTCCTATGTGAATTTATTTGGACCTCACTTCGGTGCATATACAGGAATGTGTGTGCGTGCGTGTGTGTGTGTGTGTGTGCGTGTGTGTGTGTGTGTGTGTGCGTGAGCAGGAGAGAGTTTTCCTTTCAGATCAGAACAGACAGATTCACAGGATCAGAGGAAGCTACAGCCAAGACCTGTGGTAACACACACACACACACACACACACACGCACACACACACACACACACACACACACACACACACACACACACACACACACACGCACACACACAGGTTATATTATGTTGTAAATAAAGTTGTAAAAAATAAAGTTGTAATTTTATGATAAAAAATCATTAATATCACAAGAATAAGTCTGAATTCAAAAAATCACAATTGTAATTTAACCAGAAAAAGTAATAATGTTATATGAGAAAGTAGAAAGACAAACCTGTGTGTGTGTGTGTGTGTGTGTGTCTGTATCCGTGTGTGTGTGTGTATGTGTGTCTGTATCCGTGTGTGTGTGTGTGTCTGTGTCTGTATCCGTGTGTGTGTGTGTGTGTGTGTGTGTGTGTGTGTGTGTCTGTGTGTGTATCCGTGTGTGTGTGTGTGTGTGTGTGTGTGTGTGTGTCTGTGTCTGTATCCGTGTGTGTGTGTGTGTGTGTGTGTGTGTGTGTGTGTCTGTGTGTGTGTGTGTGTGTGTGTGTGTGTGTGTGTGTGTGTGTGTGTGTGTCTGTGTGTGTATCCGTGTGTGTGTGTGTGTGTGTGTGTGTGTGTGTGTGTGTGTATCCGTGTGTGTATCCGTGTGTGTGTGTGTGTGTGTGTGTGTGTGTGTATCCGTGTGTATCCGTGTGTGTGTGTGTGTGTGTGTGTGCGTGTGTGTACGTGTGTGTGTGTGTGTGTGTGTGTATCTGTATGTGTATCCGTGTGTGTGTGTGTGTGTGTGTGCGTGTGTGTGTGTGTGTGTGTGTATCTGTATGTGTATCCGTGTGTGTGTGTGTGTGTGTTCAGGAACGTGTTTGATTGGCTGGTGTACTCTCTGCTGGCGGTGTCGTTCAGCGTCCACATGGCTGATGTGTTTCGTCCTTCCGTCCGTCTTCACACCGTCAGTCTACGTCTGTTCTCCGTCACCGTCATCTTCCTGTGGCTGCGACTGATGAAGCACGTTAGAGCCTTCAGGTACAAACACACACACCTGGACGACAAACACACACCTGTTGTGTCTCATCTGTAAACACTGTGTGTCAAACGCCAAACGGACTTTTCATGGTTTCTTCATCAGTCCAACTGCAGTCGTAGTTTAGTTTGAAGGTTACAACGTGTCGTCTGAACGTGTTAATGTTACCACGGTAACGTGTCGTCTGAACGAGTTCATGTTACCACGGTAACGTGTCGTCTGAACGTGTTAATGTTACCACGGTAACATGTCGTCTGAACGAGTTCATGTTACCACGGTAACATGTCGTCCGAACGAGTTCATGTTACCACGGTAACGTGTTGTCCGAACGAGTTAATGTTACCACGGTAACGTGTCGTCTGAACGTGTTAATGTTACCACGGTAACATGTCGTCTGAACGAGTTCATGTTACCATGGTAACGTGTCGCCCGAACGAGTTAATGTTACCACGGTAACGTGTCGTCCGAACGAGTTCATGTTACCACGGTAACGTGTCGTCTATGGGATAGAAATCTACACCTCAGTGGTCAGGTTACATCGCCTCACTGTTGCCATGACAACAGAGGAGCTCAGGGTCGCCCGCTGTCCAAACAAAGTTCCTCTCACTCAGAGTTCGTCCTCGTTCTTAAACTCTTCTTCTCTCGTTCGAGTTTTGTTGCAGAGTTTAAACGTTTTAGAGAAAACTGAGACTAATAAAAGACGAAGTAGCTGCTCAGTTCGGGTCTGGCTCAGTTCGGGTCTGGCTCAGTTCGGGTCTGGCTCAGTTCGGGTCTGGCTCAGTTCGGGTCTGGCAGACCCCTTCAGTGATCCATCGCTGGTTTCACATCTTCGTCTGAGGATTGATCAGATTCATCAGATTCATCAGATTCATCAGATTCATCAGCAGCTTTAATACACTCACTGCTGTGTGTTCATGTTCTTATATCCCAGTGGGGACTTCAACCTGAACGCACACTACCTCGTGGGGACTCGCGTCACCGCGGGACAGACTTGGTTTCGGGGTTCAGGTCACAGTTAGGTGAAGGTGAGGGGCTAGGAGAAGCATCCCCCACAGGGATAGTGAAACACACGTGTGTGCGTGCAGGTTGATGGGTCCGTTCGTCGTCATGTTGGGGAACATCATCGGGGACCTGATGTGTTTCCTGTTCCTGTACGCTGAGATCTTCATTCCCTACGCCTGCAGCTTCTGGATCGTATTCGGAGGTCAGCGTGTGTGTGCGTGACTTCCTGTTTCCTGTCTTTGTTTGATTGGTTCCTGAAGGTTCGTGTTGATACTTAAAGAAAATAAATCTTGTTTTTAAACAACAATAAAGTTTATTTAAATACGTATCAGAAGCAGAGATTATGAAGTGCTTCACAAGGAAACAAGAAACAACATCCGCGTTACACATTTAGGTAAAAACACCTGATGTTGCTGCTCTCCATCTTTTCGATCAGAGACGACCACGCTGTTCTCACCAACTTGACGAACTGTTAAAAACAAAAACACAAACATCAAAACTGTGTTTTAATTTGCAAAACAGTAAAAACTGTAAAACGTTCTTCACGCAGTCAGCGGCGGAGGACGTATTCAGCTAAGAACTAACAAATACTCTGTTGCGAGTAAAAGTGTAATCAGGAAAATGTTCTTAAAGTGTTAAACGTGCTCATCGTGACTTATATTACACGTGACGTTGTAAAATTATTAATGTTGATGAATTAACGTTCATTAATTAATGAGCAGCATTTCACTGTTGTAGAGGCGGAGCTACTTCAATCTGCTGATTATTTTTTCAACCCCGCCCCCAGGCTCGGCCTCAGTTCCCAGCATGCAGTCTGTCTCGGGCCTGCTGTACAGTCTGTATCGCATCACTCTGGTGGACGAGTACGAGTACGCTGCCATGGAGACGGTGGACGCCATTATGGCTCCTCTGCTGTGTGGGACGTTTCTGGCTGCGTCCTCCATCCTGTGTGTCAACCTGCTGATCGCCCTGCTCACCGACACCTTCCAGAGGTCAGAGGTCACGGTCTGTCAACACCCGAGGCCGTCCTCCTCACACACATGTCCCTGGTCCACCTGGTCCCCTGGTCCGCAAAACCTGTCCCTGGTCCGCCTGGTCCGCAAACCCTGTCCCTTGTCCACCTGGTCCACCTGGTCCGCAAAACCTGTCCCTTGTCCACCTGGTCCACAAAACCTGTCCCTGGTCCACCTGGTCCCCCTGGTCCGCAAAACCTGTCCCTGGTCCGCC
>CM050841.1:125000-175000 GCA_027580175.1 Siniperca scherzeri | reverse complement strand
TGGTCCAAATCTGTGATTGTGAGTGAACTGGTGGTCTTAATATTTATTATTCCCTCTACCAGAGTCCAGACAGACCCGAGCCAGGACCAGAACCTTCAGGACCAGGAGCTTCGGGACCAGAACCTGCAGAACCAGGAGATTCAGAACCAAGAACTTCGGGACCAGAACCTGCAGAGCCAGGAGATTCAGAACCAGGAGCTTTGGGACCAGAACCTGCAGAGCCAGGAGATTCAGAACCAGCCGCTTTGGGACCAGAACCTGCAGGAGCTTCAGGCTATCCGAGCAGAGCTGAAGCAGCTCCGGACTCTGGTCCAGCAGCTGGTTCAGAACAGGACGGACTCAGGTTAACAGATCTGAGTCTGAGAGGAGATCAAACCTGACTGATCTGTGAGGACCAGAACCTGATCACACCAGACCAGATCAGCAGAGGGGCAGTGAGAACGCCCCTGTAATAGATCAGTAATCTGAATGGTTTGGAGGTTTGAACACATCAATGCGCTGTATTGATCCTCTCTGATAAATAAAGACGCTTCTGTTCTGGTGGCTGCGCTTCAGAATGGAAATGTTCTTATATCCTGTTTGTTATTATTGTATTACTCTGTTTCTTCTTCGCCCTCTGTGGTCTGCTGGATTCAAAACCTTTGACTGAGTTAATATGGAACATTAAACAGATGAACGTTAGGACAGATGAGTGGAGATGGTGGGAAAACGATGAGATAACAAGTCTAATTATGACTTCATCATGAAGAGCTTTTCATCTTTATTATATATTTTGTTTTTCTTTAATTGGCGGAAGTGGCCTTCCACATGTTTGTGCCGCCGCCGGCCCCGCCCCCTCTGTTCCTCCGCCCCGCCCCCTCAGCTGTTGATGATTTCCGGTTCCGGGTTCTTCTTCTTCCAGCAGCCACAGAGCAGAGGGAGGAAAGATGGCGGCGGCCCAGTCCGACAGAGACCCAACGTCCGCTTTATGTTCTGAATTCCTGAATTTCTCCGCCAAAGACACCGCGTCGGTAAGCGGCTCCTCGAGCTGTCAGCCCCGCTGACTCTCACCTGCGCTGTCACCGCGTCACACTGACGTGTTTCACCTGCTGAACGACGTGTTTGGTGGTTAATCTGCCTCCGGCTCGGCTTGTTTTTCAGCCCCGCTCGGCTACACGGAGCTAATGCTAATGCTAATAGCTGCGCTGCTCGCAGTGATCTGTAAAACATCTGGATGTGAGATTAAAGCTGTCAGAAACAGCTGCTGCGCGTCTATCAGCCCGAGCTCACAGCGTAAACACACCTGTTGGCTTTATTCAGTCACACCTGCATGTTTTTACCTGTCAGAACTGTTTCTGAACGCTTATTTAACATTAAAACCCACCTTCAGACTTCTCGACACTTTATTTAGACGTTTCTGACCAAACATGGAGAATAAATGACATGGACAGGTGATACTGATGCACCGAAAGCTTCAGAGAGAAGAAGCTCTGTGAAAAGGCAGGTGAGGTACAGACACACCTGTACGACAGGTGACAGTTTTGTATAACACCGGGCAGCTGTTAGCTTGCTGCTTCATAGAATATTATTTATTAGCTTCACAGCAGACAGGTAACAACATTTCTACATGATAATACCTGTTGTCAGGTGTTGAAGAGCTCGGGCTGTGACGCATCTGACCTGTCGTCATCATCATCATCATCATCATCATCATTATTATTATTATTATTATTGTTATTATTATTGTTATTAATTTAGACAGTAGACCTGAAACAGTCTACTGGATGTTATGAGTATAAAAAGATATAATCTTCCATCATGTTTTAACTTTACAACTTTATTTATTTAAACTGTGATGCAGAAATTCAGTTAAGAAGAATGTAAATCCAGTTAAATTTATACATTTATCTAAATCGTCGTTATTATTATCATTATTATTTATATAAATCAGGGCACATCAATGCAAACACCTGCAAACCCAATATTACCAAAACCAGCCCCACCTATATCGATCTGCTCGGGTGTGTTCCAGGACAGCAGCTGGTTATGTGACAATGCTAACTTAGCAGTGTTAGCAATGTTAGCTCAGTGTTAGCTCAGTGTTAGCTCACTGTTAGCTGGGTGTTAGCTGGGTGTGAGCTTGGTGTTAGCTGGGTCTTAGCTGGGTCTTAGATCAGTGTTAGCTGCGTCTTAGCTCAGTGTTAGCTCGGTGTTAGCTGGGTGTGAGCTCAGTGTTAGCTCGGTGTTAGCTCAGTGTTAGCTGGGTGTTAGCTGGGTGTGAGCTTGGTGTTAGCTCGGTGTTAGCTGGGTGTTAGCTCGGTGTTAGCTCAGCGTTAGCTGGGTGTTAGCTCAGTGTTAGCTCGGTGTTAGCTGGGTGTTAGCTCAGTGTTAGCTGGGTGTGAGCTCGGTGTTAGCTCAGTGTTAGCTGGGTGTTAGCTCTGTGTTAGCTCAGCGTTAGCTGGGTGTTAGCTCAGCGTTAGCTGGGTGTCAGGTAGTATCAGGTCAGTGTGTCACTGAGCCTCAGCAGAAAACACTAACTGTGACAGTCAGAGCTGATCAACCTGCTGATCACTGACTGCAGACTGCTGGGGTTTGTAAAGGCTTCTATGCTACAGTACGGGAGTACTACGTACAGGTGTAGTACGGAAGTAGTACATACAGTACAGGAGTAGTACATGCTGTACGGGAGTAGTACAGGAGTAGTACATACAGTAGTACATATAGTACAGGAGTAGTACAGTACGGGAGTAGTACATACTGTACGGGAGTAGTACGGGAGTAGTACAGGAGTAGTACATACAGTAGTACATACAGTACAGGAGTAGTACAGTACGGGAGTAGTACATACTGTACGGGAGTAGTACAGGAGTAGTACATATAGTACAGGAGTAGTACATACAGTACAGTACAGGAGTAGTACAGTGCGGAGTAGTACATACAGGTGTAGTACGGAGTAGTACATACAGTAGTACAGGAGTAGTACAGTACGGGAGTAGTACAGGAGTAGTACGTACAGTACAGGTGTAGTACATACTCTACGGAAGTAGTACAGGAGTAGTACATACTGTACAGGTGTAGTACATACTGCACGGGAGTACTACATACAGTAGTACATACTGTCACGGAGTAGTACAGGAGTAGTAGGAAAGTACAGGAGTAGTACAGGAGTACTACGTACAGTACAGGTGTAGTACGGGAGTAGTACATACAGTAGTACATACAGTACGGGAGTCGTACAGGAGTAGTACGTACAGTACGGGAGTAGTACGGGAGTAGTACATACTGTACGGGAGTAGTACAGGAGTAGTAGGAAAGTACAGGAGTAGTACAGGAGTACTACGTACAGTACAGGTGTAGTACGGGAGTAGTACATACAGTACAGGAGTAGTACATACTGTACGGGAGTTCTACGTACAGTACAGGTGTAGTATGGGAGTACTACGTACAGTACGGGAGTACTACGTACAGTACGGGAGTACTACGTACAGTACGGGAGTAGTACAGGAGTACGACGTACAGTATGGGAGTACTACGTACAGTGCGGGAGTACTACGTACAATACGGGAGTAGTATGGGAGTACTACGTACAGTACGGGAGTACTACATACAGGTGTAGTACGGGAGTAGTACATACAGTACAGGAGTAGTACGGGAGTAGTACGTACAGTACAGGTGTAGTACATACAGGAGTAGTACAGGAGTAGTACATACAGTGCAGGAGTAGTACGGGAGTAGTATGGGAGTACTACGTACAGTACGGGAGTACTACATACAGGTGTAGTACGGGAGTAGTACATACAGTACAGGAGTAGTACATGCTGTACGGGAGTAGTACAGGAGTAGTACATACAGTAGTACATACAGTACAGGAGTAGTACAGTACGGGAGTAGTACATACTGTACGGGAGTAGTACAGGAGTAGTACATATAGTACAGGAGTAGTACAGTACGGGAGTAGTACAGGAGTAGTACGTACAGTACAGGAGTAGTACGTACAGTACAGGTCTAGTACGTACAGTACAGGTGTAGTACATACTCTACGGAAGTAGTACAGGAGTAGTACATACTGTACAGGTGTAGTACGGGAGTAGGACGTACAGTATGGGAGTAGTACAGGAGTAGTACATACTGTACGGGAGTAGTACAGGAGTAGTACGTACAGTATGGGAGTAGTACAGGAGTAGTACATACTGTACGGGAGTAGTAGGAAAGTACAGGAGTAGTACAGGAGTACTACGTACAGTACAGGTGTAGTACGGGAGTAGTACATACAGTAGTACATACAGTACGGGAGTAGTACGGGAGTAGTACGTACAGTACAGGTGTAGTACGGGAGTAGTACATACTGTACGGGAGTAGTACAGGAGTAGTAGGAAAGTACAGGAGTAGTACAGGAGTACTACGTACAGTACAGGTGTAGTACGGGAGTAGTACATACTGTACGGGAGTAGTACAGGAGTAGTAGGAAAGTACAGGAGTAGTACAGGAGTACTACATACAGTACAGGTGTAGTACAGGAGTAGTACATACTGTACGGGAGTAGTACATACAGTACAGAAGTAGTACATACAGGAGTAGTACATACAGTACAGGAGTAGTACATGTGTACTACGTACAGTACGGGCGTACTACGTACAGTACAGGTGTAGTACGGGAGTAGTACATACAGTACGGGAGTAGTACATACAGTACAGAAGTAGTACATACAGGAGTAGTACATACAGTACAGGAGTAGTACATGTGTACTACGTACAGTACGGGAGTACTACGTACAGTACAGGTGTAGTGCGGGAGTAGTACATACAGTAGTACATACAGTACAGGAGTAGTGCGTGCAGTACAGGAGTAATGCAGTACAGGAGTACATACAGGTGTACTCACGTGCAGTGCGGGAGTAGTACAGTACAGGAGTACATACAGGTGTAGTATGGGAGTAGTACATACAGTACAGAAGTAGTACATACAGGAGTAGTACATACAGTACAGGAGTAGTACATACAGTACAGGAGTAGTACATGTGTACTACGTACAGTACGGGCGTACTACGTACAGTACAGGTGTAGTACGGGAGTAGTACATACAGTAGTACATACAGTACAGGAGTAGTACGTACAGGACAGGAGTAGTACGTACAGTACAGGTGTACTACGTACAGTACAGGTGTAGTACGGGAGTAGTACGTACAGTACAGGTGTAGTACGTACAGTACAGGTGTACTACATACAGTACGGGAGTAGTACAGGTGTACTACGTACAGTACAGGTGTACTACGTACAGTACGGGTTATATGGAGGTGTTCAGTGTGAGCAGTCGTCTCATGTTCGGTGTTGCTGACAGGTTGTGATCAGCACGTGTTAGAAAAGCAGCTTTCAGTAGTTCAGTTTCTGACTCGGGACCAGTTCAGAAGGTTTTGCAGAGTCACTTTAAACTGAAACTGACGTGACTCCCCTCCCCCCCCCAGCGGTGGCTGCCGGCGGCCGACCTGCAGCAGGAGGTGTACCGTCACCTGGCCGTGTACGTACCCAGAATCCTTTGCCTGGGTCCCAGCGGGGGCAGCAGCAGGGAGGAGCAGAGGGAGGAGCAGAGGGAGGAGCTGGCCTGTCAGCTGCTCCTCCTGGCTCCTCTGGAGTGGCTCCTGCTGGGGGAGGAGCCGGCCACCGGCCTGGCGCTCCTGCAGGAGAAGAACCAGCCTTCACCACTGTGCGGACACGTGTTCAAGGTGGGAGAGCCCACCTACTCCTGCAGGTAACACTCACACACACACACACACACACAGGTAACACTCACACACACACACAGGTAACACACACACACACACACACACAGGTAACACACACACACAGGTAACACACACACACACACACAGGTAACACTCACACACACACACACACACAGGTAACACTCACACATAGAGGTAACACACACACACACACACACACAGGTAACACTCACACACACACACACACAGGTAACACTCACACACAGGTAACACACACACACACAGGTAACACACACACACAGAGGTAACACACACACACAGAGGTAACACACACACACACACACACACTCTTCCACTGCAGAACCTGCCTGAGAATCCTGCTGTTTCTGAGTTTCCTTCAGTCTCGCAGTGATCCAGAGACGGCCGTCTGTCCGTCCACGGGTCCACTGCAGACAGGAGCTGCTGACTGCTGGTTCGGCTGCTCTGACGGGACAGTCTGACTACATGTGAACACATACAGGCTAACAGACGGGCTAACGTTCAGGCTAACAGACGGGCTAACGTTCAGGCTAACAGACGGGCTAACAGGCGGGCTAACAGACGGGCTAACAGACGGGCTAACAGACGGGCTGACAGACGGGCTAACAGACGGGCTAACAAGCGGGCTAACAGACGGGCTAACAGACGGGCTGACAGACGGGCTAACAGGCGGGCTAACGTTCAGGCTAACAGGCGGGCTAACGTTCAGGCTAACAGGCGGGCTAACAGACGGGCTAACAGACGTGTCTGTAGAGAGAACAGCAGCACCGACCTGCAGCTGACATCACAGCTGACCATCTGATGCTCTCGCTCTCCTGACGGCTTTAAGTCTGTCTGTCGTCATGTTGGTTCCCAAACTGGCCAATATGTTTGTATTAGCATGTTAGCATGTTAGCAGCAACATGTTTCAGATTTCAGTGTGAGCTGCTAAAATGCAGCAGAAGGAAAAAACTCAGAGATCCACTTTAAAATACGAGGACGGGGTTTAAAGTTCACACAGAATATTTATACACACAGGTAACAAACACACCTTCTCCTGCAGGTGATAAACACACACACACACACACTGTTCAGGTATTAACCAATTTCTGTGTGGGTGTTTAGGAGTGTGCAGCTGACCCGACCTGTGTTCTGTGCATGCAGTGTTTCTTGGGCAGCGTTCACAAAGAGCATCGATACAGGGTGAGTACACACACACACACACACACACACAGGTAACACACACACACACACACACACACACAGGTAACACACACGCACCAGCTGGTTGATGTGACACACTGCAGGTGACCCCGCCCACCACTCAGGTGGATGATGTCACAGAGCTGACACAGGGACATCTGCTGTTTACCTGCTCCGGTGTCATACAGAGCTAACACTGTTATTTACTGCTGACTGAAATGTGTATTTATTCTGTTTTATAAGATCTGTGATTTTAATGTTTTGAGACGGTAACATCAGTCCTAAAACCTGAACGTGTCTGTAGAGAGAACAGCAGCACCGACCTGCAGCTGACATCACAGCTGACCATCTGATGCTCTCGCTCTCCTGACGGCTTTAAGTCTGTCTGTCGTCATGTTGGTTCCCAAACTGGCCAATATGTTTGTATTAGCATGTTAGCATGTTAGCAGCAACATGTTTCAGATTTCAGTGTGAGCTGCTAAAATGCAGCAGAAGGAAAAACTCAGAGATCCACTTTAAAATACGAGGACGGGGTTTAAAGTTCACACAGAATATTTATACACACAGGTAACAAACACACCTTCTCCTGCAGGTGATAAACACACACACACACACACTGTTCAGGTATTAACCAATTTCTGTGTGGGTGTTTAGGAGTGTGCAGCTGACCCGACCTGTGTTCTGTGCATGCAGTGTTTCTTGGGCAGCGTTCACAAAGAGCATCGATACAGGGTGAGTACACACACACACACACACACACACAGGTAACACACACACACACACACACACACACAGGTAACACACACGCACCAGCTGGTTGATGTGACACACTGCAGGTGACCCCGCCCACCACTCAGGTGGATGATGTCACAGAGCTGACACAGGGACATCTGCTGTTTACCTGCTCCGGTGTCATACAGAGCTAACACTGTTATTTACTGCTGACTGAAATGTGTATTTATTCTGTTTTATAAGATCTGTGATTTTAATGTTTTGAGACGGTAACATCAGTCCTAAAACCTGAACGTGTCTGTAGAGAGAACAGCAGCACCGACCTGCAGCTGACATCACAGCTGACCATCTGATGCTCTCGCTCTCCTGACGGCTTTAAGTCTGTCTGTCGTCATGTTGGTTCCCAAACTGGCCAATATGTTTGTATTAGCATGTTAGCATGTTAGCAGCAACATGTTTCAGATTTCAGTGTGAGCTGCTAAAATGCAGCAGAAGGAAAAAACTCAGAGATCCACTTTAAAATACAAGGACGGGGTTTAAAGTTCACACAGAATATTTATACACACAGGTAACAAACACACCTTCTCCTGCAGGTGATAAACACACACACACACACACACACTGTTCAGGTATTAACCAATTTCTGTGTGGGTGTTTAGGGAGTGTGCAGCTGACCCGACCTGTGTTCTGTGCATGCAGTGTTTCTTGGGCAGCGTTCACAAAGAGCATCGATACAGGGTGAGTACACACACACACACACACACACACACACACACACACACACACACAGGTAACACACACGCACCAGCTGGTTGATGTGACACACTGCAGGTGACCCCGCCCACCACTCAGGTGGATGATGTCACAGAGCACAGGAACATCTGCTGTTTACCTGCTCCGGTGTCATACAGAGCTAACACTGTTATTTACTGCTGACTGAAATGTGTATTTATTCTGTTTTATAAGATCTGTGATTTTAATGTTTTTGAGACGGTAACATCAGTCCTAAAACCTGAACGTGTCTGTAGTCTTTAAACCGGGACGTACCTTTAGTCCTAAAACCCGGAAGTGTCTGTGGTCCTGGACCTGAATCTGGTTAAACCCGGGCTGCGGTCGAAAAGTCGAGGAAGGATAAAGGAGAATTCACCAGCACTCAGGAAACGACCCCGCGGCGCTGAGAGAATCCGACCGCACTGACACGAGGCGACGGCGTGAGGCGACGGCGTGAGGCGACGGCGGCAGGAGACGGCGTGAGGCGACGGCGTGAGGCGACGGCGGCAGGCGACGGCGGCAGGAGACGGCGTGAGGCGACGGCGGATGTTATTGCCGTGGGGAAACTACAGTGCTCCGAAGATGGACTACAGAAAGCGCATCTTATTTCGCCTTGCGCGTTCTTACCGTGTCGCTTCAGTCAGTCGCAGTTGGGCGCCGAGAGTCGGTCTCTGTAATGACTTCTTACTAAGTGGCGCGAGATTCGTGTTTTTTAAAATTCTTTTGAATGGCCAATAAAACTTATATCGAACATGCACACCTGCACACACACACACCTGCACACACACACACCTGCACACCTGCACACACACACACCTGCACACACACACACCTGCACACCTGCACACACACCTGCACACCTGCACACCTGCACACCTGCACACCTGCACACCTGCACACTGCACACCTGCACACACCTGCACCTGCACACACACACCTGCACCTGCACACACACACACCTGCACACCTGCACCTGCACACACACACACCTGCACACCTGCACACACACCTGCACACACACACACCTGCACTGGCCGCTGTGGCTGCTGCACATGTTCGTCCCGAATACATCTGAGCGCCTTAAAGCTCCGCTCCCTGCTGTATGTGCACTTGTGGTCGGATGCTGAACTGCACGTCGCTGTCTCTGAACTTTTACTCTAACAGATACACACGTGTGTGTGTTTCATGTTCTTGTGTCACCGTGGGGACAGGCGGCTTTTTAACGGTTAAGACTTGGTTTCAGGGTTCAGGTTCCAGTTCTGTTGAGGTCAGGACTAGCGAAAGCATTATGTCAATGAGTGTGTGTGTGTTGTAGATGACCACGTCAGGAGGTGGAGGTTTCTGTGACTGTGGAGATGCTGAAGCCTGGAAGAAGGGTCCTTGCTGCCAGAAACACACACCTGCAGCCAACAACAGAGACACAGAGGAGGTGGGACAGCTACCTGTCTGTCTGTCTGCCTGTCTGTCTGTCTGTCTGCCTGTCTGTCTCTCTGTCTCTCTGCCTGTCTGTCTCTCTGCCTGTCTGTCTGTCTGTCTGCCTGCCTCTCTACCTGTCTCTCTGTCTGTCTCTCTGTCTGTCTGTCTCTCTGCCTGTCTGTCTCTCTGTCTGTCTGTCTGCCTGCCTGCCTCTCTACCTGTCTCTCTGCCTGTCTGTCTGTCTGTCTGTCTGTCTGTCTCTCTGCCTGCCTGCCTGTCTGCCTCTCTACCTGTCTCTCTGTCTGTCTCTCTGTCTGTCTGTCTGTCTGTCTGTCTCTCTACCTGCCTGTCTGTCTGTCTGTCTGTCTGTCTCTCTGTCTGTCTGTCTGCCTGCCTCTCTACCTGTCTGTCTGTCTGTCTCTCTGTCTGTCTGTCTGTCTGCCTGCCTCTCTACCTGTCTGTCTCTCTACCTGTCTGTCTCTCTGTCTGTCTCTCTACCTGTCTGTCTCTCTGTCTGTCTCTCTGTCTGTCTGCCTCTCTACCTGTCTGTCTGTCTCTCTACCTGTCTGTCTCTCTGTCTGCCTCTCTGTCTGTCTGTCTCTCTGTCTGTCTCTCTGCCTGTCTGTCTGTCTGTCTGCCTGCCTCTCTGTCTGTCTGTCTCTCTGTCTGTCTCTCTGCCTGTCTGCCTCTCTGTCAGTGCCTTGCTGCAGTATTTTCACTCTGTACTGTTTGTCCCGTCAGGATCCTGTAGCTCAGCTTCCAGCTGATATGGTTGCCCGTGGTTACAGCATCTTCTCCATCATCCTGAAGTATGCTGTGGACATGCTGACCTGGGATCAGGAGGACCAGCTACCTGCAGGACTGGAGCCACCGTAAGACATGTTCTGCTGTATCAGCTGATCCATTATGGTTCAGTATCCAGTCCTGATCCGTATCAGAAGGACTGAGATATGAGGTGAAGCGGGAGTTAAGCGGGATGTTGTGGAGATGTTGCGGAGGTGAAGCGGGGGTGAAGCGGGGGGATGTTGCGGAGGTGAAGTGGGGGTGAAGCGGGGAGGAAAAGATGACAAAACGTTGCAAATCTTCATCAGTGGTAAATCAAAAATTATGAAAATCTTCACAAACAAGATCTGTACATTTTTGAAACATCTGAGACTGTTAAAAGTATTTTACTCATGTTAAACAGTGTGGGCCTTTAAGCCATCAGGATGCTGTTTGTTCAGGTTGCAGCCTGTAGGGGGCGCTAACAGCACATTATACTGTTTATTATACTGTTATACTGCTGTACTGATGCTGTGTGTGTGTGTGTGTTCAGGGAGAGAGGAGACACCTACTACTGCATGTTGTTTAATGATGAAGTCCACACGTATGAACAGGTGATCTACACTCTGCGGAAAGCCGTCAGCTGCAGCCAGAAAGAAGCTGTCAGCTTCGCCACCAGTGTGGACAGAGACGTCAGTACTCTCATATTATACACATCACTCATTAAACGCATGTTATATTCATATTTTCTACACTGTCATTATACACACACGTTGCACTGTTACATACACTGCTACTGATGTAGCCGGTTAGTTCACCTGCAGCAACACAGGTGAAGTTAACAGGAAGAAATCAGTTCAGTCAGATCAACCCAGAGTGGAGCAGGAAGTTAGAAACATGATGAGGAGGTCCATGTTATCAGTTGAAAGGTCCTGGTGATGTTTACCTGCTGTCTGTCTGTCTGTCTGTGCAGGGCAGGAAGTCAGTTCGATACGGAGATTTCCAGTTCTGTGAACAGGCCAAGTCTGTTATAGTGGTGAGTGTCTGCCTCCACACTAACCTGGCTACTAATCTGGCTACTAACCTGGCTACTAACCTGGTCACTAACCCAGTCACTAACCCAGTCACTAACTTGGCCACTAACTTGGCCACTAACTTGGCCACTAACCTGGCCACTAACCCGGCCACTAACCTGGCCACTAACCCGGCCACTAACCTGGCCACTAACTTGGCCACTAACTTGGCCACTAACCTGGCCACTAACTTGGCCACTAACCTGGCCACTAACCCGGTCACTAACCCGGCTACTAACCCGGCTACTAACCTGGCCACTAACCTGGCCACTAACCTGGCTACTAATCTGGCTACTAATCTGGTCACTAACCTGGCTACTAACCTGGCCACTAACCTGGCCACTAACCTGGTCACTAACCTGGCTACTACCTGGTCACTAACCTGGCTACTAACCTGGTCACTAACCTGGCTACTAACCTGGCTACTAACCTGGCTACTAACCTGGCCACTAACCTGGCTACTAACCCGGCCACTAACCCGGTCACTAACCCGGTCACTAACTTGGCCACTAACTTGGCCACTAACCTGGCCACTAACTTGGCCACTAACCTGGCCACTAACCTGGCCACTAACCCGGTCACTAACCCGGTCACTAACTTGGCCACTAACTTGGCCACTAACCTGGCCACTAACCTGGCCACTAACCTGGCCACTAACCCGGCCACTAACCTGGCTACTAACCTGGCCACTAACCCGGTCACTAACCCGGTCACTAACCTGGCTACTAACCTGGTCACTAATCTGGCCACTAACCTGGCTACTAACCCGGTCACTAACTTGGCTACTAACCTGCCTTTTCCTTTACTTGAGCTGCTAAAACAGTTAGCCAACAGAAGGACTTTTTACACAGAGATCGAGCGTGTCGCTTGTAATCGACATAAATCAGTCCTTTTCTTGTCTTTGCTGTTGAAGGTACAAATGAATCCAAGGTTCGGGGCTGGATTTACATTTTATCATTTATTCAAACGTTTGTACCTCAGAACGATTCCATATGCGGTGAAATAAGGTGGCTTTTTGTACATTGCGTAGAAGGAACATTATTAATGAGCGTGTGGGCGCACTGAAGTCTGGACGTTTGGCTTCAGCCTCAGTTTGCTGCTATTGTCTTGTTGTTTGTGTGGTTGAATTCATTTTAACTCCCCCCCCCCCCCCCCAGAGGAACACCAGCCGTCAGTCCAAGCCTCTCAGGGTTGAGGTGATGCACTCGTCTGTTGTCGCTCATCAGTGTTTCGCTCTGAGGGCTCTCAGCTGGTTGGGACAGGTCATTCAGTACTCTGGTAGGTCTGGACTTCATTACCCAGAATACCTCTGTGTGTGTGCCAGTGCTGCTGCCTGCTGTGAGTGTTCACATGTTGTGTTTCAGACGGTCTGAGGAGGATCCTGTGTCAGGTCGGCCTGCAGAGGGGTCCTGAGGGAGAGAACTCCTCGCTGGTCGACCAGCTGATGCTCAACGACTCCAAGATGTGGAAAGGTAACAACACTCACCTCAGCTGTTATTTATTTATGTGTGTGTATATATTTATTTAAATAATATCTGTGCTGTTTCATGTAACTCACCTGTCTCCCTCTGCTGTAGGAGCGAGGAACATCTACCACCAGCTGCTGATGAACAGCCTCCTCATGGACCTCAAATACAAGAAGATATTTGCCATCCAGTTTGCCAAGGTAACACACCTGATCCAACACACCTGATCCAACACACCTGATCCAACACAGCTGATCCAGCACACCTGATCCAACACACCTGATCCAACACACCTGATCCAACACAGCTGATCCAGCACACCTGATCCAACACACCTGATCCAACACACCTGATCCAACACACCTGATCCAACACACCTGATCAGCACACCTGATCCAACACACCTGATCCAACACAGCTGATCCAGCACACCTGATCCAGCACACCTGATCCAACACAGCTGATCCAGCACACCTGATCCAACACACCTGATCCAACACACCTGATCAGCACACCTGATCCAGCACACCTGATCAGCACACCTGATCCAACACACCTGATCCACACACCTGATCAACACAGCTGATCAACACACCTGATCCAACACACCTGATCAGCACACCTGATCAACACACCTGATCCACACACCTGATCCAACACACCTGATCCAACACACCTGATCCAACACAGCTGATCCAGCACACCTGATCCAGCACACCTGATCCAACACAGCTGATCCAGCACACCTGATCCAACACACCTGATCCAGCACACCTGATCAGCACACCTGATCAACACAGCTGATCCAACACACCTGATCCAACACACCTGATCCTGTGTGTGTGTGTGTGTGTGTGTGTCTGTCTGTGAGTGTGTGTGAGTGTGTGTGTGTGTGTTGGGACAGATCCAGTGAGTCAATTCATTTATGAAACATGATGTCATTGTGATGTCATTGTGATGTCATCTTGTACTCCCACAAGATGACACTGTAAAATGTTTCTGTGTCAAACATGTTGTTTAGGTTGAAGAACAAGATTTTATTGATCAGCAGCCGCAAACCGACCAGCTGCTTTCAAAGGTTTTTCAACTTTCGATCACATCACATGATCTTCATCAGAGTTCTTTGGACTTTTAATCCAACTTGAACACGAAATCCTTAGAGTGCAGGAAATCTGCTGAGGAAGATCATGTGATAAGAACGAAAGCTCCAGGACAGATACTAAGTGGCGTTACTAATGTGTCGAGGGCCCCGTGTCCCGATAACGATCAGTCGTAGAAGTTAAGAGCGTTGGTAGAAGAAGACGAGCTGAACTTCAGTCTGTAAACCAGAGTCCTGCTCTGACTCTGCCCCAGTGCATGCTGGGTGTTCGACAGACGGTCAGCGGGGGTCAGCGTGCGGTGCTTAAAGTTCCCGTGCGAGTCCTGCTGTCTGCTGGTCCGACCCTGTTGTCTGGGTTACCTGTCGGTTGCGATGCGACTGTTAAAGCTGATGATTCACCTGATTGTGTTGATGCACGTGGACACAGCGCGTTGTCGTCGTCGCTGAGCGTGTCCCGTCGGCCGCAGATTAGCCTCCAATCCCTGAGAGCAGCAGGCTGTGACATCATCGGGTCACCTGCAGCGGGATGTGACATCATCGGGTCACCTGCAGCTGCTCTCAGACAGATGATCCAGAGGCAGAGAGCAGCATGTGCAGTCTGTTTCACCAGGTGATCAACAGGACAGGAAAGCAGGAAAAACAGATTTCTGTTGCACAAAGTTATAATTGTAGTATTTCCGTTTTTTCTTGTGAATTACCGGAAACATTTATTTCTTCAGAACTCTTAAAATTATTCAGATAAATCAACGAAAACCCCTCTTGGGTTGAACTGGTCACAGTCGGTAGACAGTAACAGTGACCAGGTAGAAGGTTAACACAAATCGCTGCTTACTGTAGTTTCAGTCACAGGAGGAAACGGTGCATTTGTTGGGGACTATTTTCAGCGGCGGATTAATCCACATTGGTGCTCTAGTGAGTGTTTGTTCAGATCTGAGTGAGTCCTGACTCTGAGACGGAGACCTCACCTCTCTCCACGCCCCCTTCAGGACTCTGGGTTAAAGTATCTGCAGGGAAGAGAGGGTTCGGGTTAAACTGGAAACATCGAGATGTTTGATTCCAGACTGAGTGTATCAGGGTCTGTTGTTGATATTGGGGTTTGGGTGGTTGTGGTTGGGCGGGGTCGGCCCGGCAGCAGCGACCTCTGACCCAGAGGTGAAATGTCGTCCCCCCTCTAGAACTACAGACGCCTCCAGACAGATTTTATGGAGGACGACCATGAGCGAGTGGTGTCAGTGACCTCACTGTCTGTTCAGCTCTTCACTGTCCCGACCATGGTGAGTACTCCTCCTCCTCCTCCTCTGCACCTCCACACACCTGTCTCTCTCTCTGCCTGTCTCTCTCTCCTGCTGGTAGAGTTATGAACGCTTGCAGTGCGACTACGTGAGAGACGACCACGACCGTGAGTTCTCCATCACAGACCTGTCAGTACAAATATTCACCGTCCCGTCGCTGGTGAGTTCAGTCTGACTGTTTGTGTTGGAGGTGAGAAATGTTCCACATTACTGAAACTACAGCTGCTTTCACCTCTTTCAGTTTTCTGTTCCTCTTAAAGTCTCTCATTAGTTTCAAATATTGATGTGTTGCACATTTTCTTTTCCAGAAGAACCAGGACAAGATTTATTTCATGTGAATAGTTGCAGTCAAGGTTTATAATTGATTATATAAACATGCATTTTATTAGAACTGTGGAGGTGTCAAATATGACAGTAACACAACTAATCAGGGACATCTGTGAGGTTTCATCAATGTGTATCATCTGCAAATCAAATAAAAAGAAATAAAACCTCACATATGTCCACATCCTACAAGCAATAATGGGCCCAGCACTGAGCCTTGAGGAACACCGTAAGTAACCTGTAATAAGTAATCTGAACATATTGATACCGATTTTCCTGGCAGCTACTCAACCAGCAGTGTGCAACCCTTCTCAAGCCACAGCCAATAGTATCTAAGGCTTTTCAAGAAATACTCCTGTTTTATCATTTTCTGTTGCAGTTAATTCCTCTTCAAGCTGAAGTAGTTTTAAAACCGTATCGCTGTTTTTTTTGCACATATTATGAAATTATTTTGTCGTGTGTGTATGTTGCAGGCCCGGATGCTGATGGTGGAGGAGAACCTGATGACGACCATCATCAGGACCTTTGTGGATCACCTCCGTCACAGAGACCTGCAGGGACGCTTCCAGTTCGACCGCTACACCGCCCAGCAGGCCTTCAAGTTCGGACGAGTCCAGAGCCTCATCGGAGATCTCAAGTTAGGACCAGTTACACACCAGTTTATATATCAGTTATATATCAGTTACATTAGTAACAATGTGTACTTGTTACACCATTTATTCCCCAGTTATATACTGCTTATATGCTGGTTTTATACCAGTTACACACCAGTAACACTACTGATGTGAGTAAAACCAGTAGCACCAGTGAAACCAGTGTGTGTGTGTGTGTGTGTGTGTGTGTGTGTGTGTGTGTGTGTGCAGGTACGTCCTGATCAGTCGTCCCTCTGAGTGGAGCGATCAGCTCAGAATGAAGTTTCTAGAAGGTTTGGACGCTTTTCTGGAGCTGCTCAAGTGTATGCAGGTAACACACACACCTGACACGTACCTGGACAGGTAGAGGCCGTCTGTCTGAACCTGAACCTGTCTGTATGAACCTGTCTGTGTCTCTCAGGGTATGGACCCGGTGGTGAGACAGGTGGGGCAGCACATAGAGATGGAGCCTGAGTGGGAGGCAGCGTTCACTCTGCAGATGAAACTGACTCACATCATCTCCATGATCCAGGAGTGGTGCTCCACTGATGTGAGCGCACACACTGCTACACACTGCTACACACTGCTACACACTACTGCTACACACTGCTACACACTACTGCTACACACTACACTGCTACACTGCTACACACTGCTGCTACACACTGCTACACACTGCTACACACTACTGCTACACACTGCTACACACTGCTACACACTGCACTGCACACACACTGCCACACACTGCTACACACTGCTACACACTGCTACACACTGCCACACTGCTGCTACACACTGCCACACTGCACTGCTGCACTGCTACACACTGCTACACACTGCTGCCACACACTGCACACTGCTGCTACACACCACTACACACTGCTGCACTGCTGCACTGCTGCACACACTGCACTGCTGCTGCACACTGCTGCCACACACTACTGCACTGCACACTGCTGCACACCACTGCTACACACTGCTGCACACTGCTGCACTGCTGCACACACTGCACACCACTGCACTGCTGCTGCACACACTACACACTACACCACACTGCACACTGCTGCTGCACACTGCACTGCTACACACTGCTACACACTGCTGCACTGCACACTGCCACTGCACTGCTGCACTGCTGCACTGCTGCTGCACACCACTGCTACACTGCTGCACTGCTGCACACTGCTACACACACTGCTGCTGCACTGCACTGCTGCACTGCACACACTGCTACACACTGCTGCACTGCACTGCACTGCTGCACACACTGCTGCACTGCTGCTGCACTGCTGCACACTGCCACTGCACTGCTGCACACTACTGCACTGCTGCCACACACACACTGCTGCACTGCTGCACTGCACACTACTGCACTGCTGCACACTGCTGCACTGCACTGCTGCTACACACTGCCACACTGCTGCACACTACCACACACTGCTGCTACACACACTGCACACTGCTGCTACACTGCTGCACTGCTACTGCACTGCACACACACTGCTGCACACTGCTACACTGCTGCACACTGCACACACTGCTGCTACACTGCTACACACTGCACTGCTACACACTGCTGCTGCACACTGCTGCTACACACTACTGCTGCACACTGCTGCACTGCACACACTACCACACTGCCACTGCTACACTACTGCACTGCTGCACACTGCTACACTGCACTGCTGCACACTGCTACACACTGCCACTGCTACACTGCTGCTACACTGCTGCTACACACTGCACACTACTGCACACACTGCTACTGCACTGCACTGCTGCACACACTGCTACACACTGCTGCACACTGCACTGCTGCTGCACACTGCTGCACACTGCTGCTGCACTGCTGCACACACTGCTGCACTGCTGCACACTGCCACACACTGCACTGCTGCACACACCACTGCCACACACACACTGCTGCTACACACTACACTGCACACCACTGCTACACACTACACTGCTGCACACTGCCACTACACACACCACTACACACTACACACACCACACCACACTACACACACACTACCGACTACACACTACCACTACCACTACACCACTACACACACCACACCACTACTACACACCACACACCACTACACACTACACACTACCACTACACACTACTACTACACACTACCGACTACACACACACTACTACACACACTACTACACTACTACACTACTACTACACTACACCACTACACTACTGCCACACACTACTGCTGCACACACTGCACACTGCTACACACTGCTGCTACACACTACTGCACACTGCCACACACTGCTGCACTGCTGCTACACACTGCTGCACACTGCACTGCACACTGCTGCTACACACTACTACACACTGCTACACACTGCTACACACTACTGCTACACACTACTACACACTGCTACACACTACTGCACACTACTACACACTGCTACTACACACTGCTACACACTACTGCTACACACTGCTACACACTGCTACTACACACTGCTACACACTACTGCTACACACTGCTACACACTACTGCTACACACTGCTACACACTGCTACACACTGCTGCACTACTACACACTGCTACACACTACTACACACTGCTACACACTACTACACACTGCTACACACTGCTACACACTACTGCTACACACTACTACACACTGCTACACACTGCTGCACACTGCTACACTGCACACACTGCTGCACACTGCTACACACTACTGCTACACACACTGCACTACTGCACACACACTACTACTACACACACTACTACACGACTACACACACTACACACTACACACGACTACACTACACGACTACACACACTACACGACTACACACACGACTACACACGACTACACGACTACACACACTACACGACTACACACACTACACGACTACACACGACTACACACTACTACTACACACACACCACTACACACACTACTACTACACACTACTACACTACTACACACTACTACACGACTACACACGACTACACGACTACACACGACTACACACTACTACCACACTACTACACACACTACACGACTACACACTACTACACGACTACACACTACTACACGACTACACACTACTACACACACTACACGACTACACTACTACACACTACTACACACACACTACACGACTACACTACTACACACTACTACACACACACTACACTACTACACACTACTACACGACTACACACGACTACACACTACTACTACACACACTACTACACGACTACACACACTACACGACTACACACTACTACGACTACACACTACGACTACACGACTACACACACTACACACTACACTACCACTACACACTACTACTACACTACTACACACACTACACGACTACACACCACTACACACACTACACGACTACACTACTACACACACTACACGACTACACTACTACACACTACACGACTACACGACTACACACACTACACGACTACACACGACTACACACCGACTACACTACTACTACACACACTACTACACGACTACACACACTACACGACTACACACTACTACGACTACACACACTACACGACTACACTACTACACACTACTACACGACTACACACGAATTCACTACTACTGCTACACACACTACACACTCCACATTCCTAATGGGATCACGATGAAAGTAAGAAGCGTTTAGAAACATCGTTACGGGAACACTGCGCGTGCTTTCCTCAGTCCGTCACAGTCTGACTCGCAGAGATAAAACCAGAAACGCAGCTGCAGCTGCAGGTGAGAAACAGCTGCTACAGGAAACAGGTGTGACAGTTGTCTGGCAGCCTTAACAGTGTTGTTCAAATCTAATACTTAATAGTAATTATTAGTTTTATTTTGATCGTCACAAGAGAAACAAATCTGAGCGTGTTTCAGTGTTTTTAACTGCAGAAACAGGATTTTCACGCACAAAGAGTTAATAAAAGCTCCACACAGGTGCGTTCAATTAGATCTGGTCTGTTAATTGTTCCGCAGGTAATTGTGGTATTGATTTCAGGTGATAGTCAGTTATATGAACACAAACATCTGTGCGGATTATTGATTGTCACTGATTGGTTTTAGTTGATGCAGATGAGCAGTGGAACAGCTGCTGGTCTGTCGCCGCTTCAGATTCACGCAACTAAACAAGCAAAAGGATAAAAACACACACACACACGTGTTTATGTGACAAATAAATAAATAAATGATGTGTTTTTTCTGTGTGTGTCAGGAGCGTGTGCTGATCCAGGCCTACAGGAAGTGTCTGAGCGCGCTCAGTCACTGTCACAGCGGCCTTCCAGACGGTGAGCAGCCAATCAGCTTGAGTCTGGCCGGTCACTGCGTGGAGACGTTCAGGTACCAGGTGTCTCAGGACAAAGTGTCCATACACCTGCCGGTCTGCAGACTGCTGGCAGGTAAACACACACACACACACACACACAGAGTGAAACTAACTGTTTTATTCACATTTTCTATTTGCTGATAAATAAACTGAGAAAGTAAAAACAGTTATATATTGAACAGAATCCTGGCAGCTGATTGGTTACTGTGAGTCTCTGATGCTCGTTATTCCTCCTCAGGTCTCCACGTTCTCCTCAGCAGGACTGAAGTTGCCTTTCGCTTCCCTGAACAGCTTCCTCTGGTTAGTGACCTGTCTGTCTGCCTGTCTGCCTGTCTCTCTGTCTGTCTCTCTGTCTGTCTCTGTCTGTCTGTCTGCCTGCCTGTCTCTCTGCCTGCCTGTCTGTCTCTCTGCCTGCCTGCCTGCCTCTCTGCCTGCCTGTCTGTCTCTCTGCCTGCCTGCCTGTCTGTCTCTCTGCCTGCCTGCCTGTCTGTCTCTCTGTCTGTCTCTCTGTCTGTCTGTCTGTCTGCCTGCCTGTCTGTCTGTCTGTCTGTCTGCCTGTCTGTCTCTCTGTCTGTCTCTCTGTCTGTCTCTCTGTCTGTCTGCCTGCCTGCCTGTCTGTCTGTCTCTCTGTCTGCCTGCCTGTCTGCCTGTCTGTCTGTCTGTCTGTCTGTCTGTCTGCCTGCCTGTCTGTCTGCCTGCCTGTCTGTCTGTCTGTCTGTCTGCCTGCCTGTCTGTCTGCCTGCCTGCCTGTCTGTCTGTCTCTCTGCCTGTCTGCCTCTCTGCCTGTCTGTCTGCCTGTCTGTCTCTCTGTCTGCCTCTCTCTCTGTCTCTCTGCCTGTCTGCCCTGTTGACTCTGTTTAAACTGATATAGATCAATACACCAGTGTTAATGTGTGTGTGTGTGTGTGTGTGTCCTCAGGGGGAACTCAGCCCCCCCCTCCTGATTGAACTCCCCCTCCGCTGCTTGGTGCTCTGTGCCCAGGTGCATGCTGGGATGTGGAGGAGGAACGGCTTCTCCCTGATCAACCAGGTGAGTCCATACCTGATGATCAATACTGAGGTGATCAGCTGATCAGTTGCTGGGATGGTGGGTCATTTTATCTCAGACTGGAGCAGATATCCCATAATACACATCCAGCATGTCGTGTATTATACAACGAGTAGATCCAACCGAGACAGATTGTTTTCCAGTTATTAGTCAGACCCCGCGTGTTTCCAGGGAAACGGAGATAACACTAGCAAAACGTTTTGATAACTGATTATAAACAGAGGTAAAAGGTTGAACAGTGCGATCAATCGTCTGGATTCAGAAGTCTGTAAATCAGTCTGAATCATCTTTAATAACATGTTTGATATTGTAACGACAGACATGAGATGTATGTTTGTCTCTAGGTGGGTTATAAATAAAGTTATGTTTAAGTTGAACTAACAGTGAATTATTCTGTTTGTGTGTTTCAGATTTATTATTATCACAACGTGAAGTGCAGAGTGGAGATGTTCGACAAAGACATCGTCATGCTGCAGGTACAAACGCACTCCACCGACTCCCACAGCTTCTCGTAACCAGAGGCCGCCCCGCGTAAACAAACTGATCTCAGGTCAGCGAGCGGCGTCGCTTTTCAGTCTGTCTCATGGATGTGATGCGAGATGCAGAGCAGCTGCCACCTGGAGGCGGTCCTGTAAAGCAGGTGTTCGTACGCTGTAACCAATCGGGTCACGGTTCACCGCACCGTCAGGACTGACCACAGGCAGCGTAGCAGCTGTCGTCTGTTACTGTCGGACTGACAGTTACGTGTCTGTAGATGTTTAGAACGTTTGATTTTCGTACCTGCGGTCTGACCCCAGGTAGAGTTTCGGTCTCTGAAGGTCGTTTCTGTTCCCGTGCAGGCGGGGGCGTCCATGATGGATCCAAACCACTTCCTGATGATCGTTCTGAGTCGGTTCGAACTGTTTAACATTTTCAGCTCCGCAGACTGCAGGAAGCGATACAGAGAGGCTAACAAGGTCAGTACTGACTCTACTGACTCTACTGACTCTACTGACGCTCTACTGACGCTCTACTGACTCTACTGAGGCTCTACAGACTCTACTGACTCTACTGACGCTCTACTGACGCTCTACTGACTCTACTGACTCTACTGGCTCTACTGAGACTCTACTGACTCTACTGACGCTCTACTGGCGCTCTGACTCTACTGATGCTCTACTGACTCTACTGACTCTACTGAGGCTCTACTGACACTCTACTGAGGCTCTACTGCGCTCTACTGACTCTACTGGCGCTCTACTGGCGCTCCACTGAGGCTCTACTGGCGCTCTACTGATGCTCTACTGAGCTCTACTGGCGCTCCACTGAGGCTCTACTGGCGCTCTACTGGCGCTCTACTGACTCTACTGAGGCTCTGACGCTCTACTGACTCTACTGACTCTACTGGCGCTCTACTGGCGCTCTACTGGCTCTACTGGCGCTCTACTGACTCTACTGGCTCTACTGGCGCTCCACTGAGGCTCTACTGGCGCTCTGCAGCTCTACTGACTCTACTGGCGCTCTACTGACTCTACTGGCGCTCTACTGACTCTCTACTGACTCTACTGACTCTCTACTGACTCTCTACTGACGCTCTACTGAGCTCTACTGACTCTACTGGCTCTACTGACACTCTACTGACTCTACTGACTCTACTGACTCTACTGGCGCTCTACTGACTCTACTGACTCTGACGCTCTACTGGCTCTACTGGCGCTCTACTGACTCTCTACTGGCGCTCTACTGAGACTCTACTGACTCTACTGAGACTCTACTGACTCTACTGAGGCTCTACCCCAGCTCTACTGACGCTCTGACTCTCTGACTCTACTGCAGCTCTACTGCTCTACTGACTCTACTGACTCTACTGACTCTACTGACTCTCTACTGGCTCTACTGACTCTACCCCAGCTCTACTGACTCTCTGAGACTCTACTGGCGCTCTACTGGCGCTCTACTGACTCTACTGGCTCTACTGGCTCTACTGGCTCTACTGGCGCTCTACTGAGACTCTACTGACTCTCTACTGAGACTCTACTGACAGCTCTACTGACTCTACTGAGGCTCTACTGACTCTACTGACTCTACTGAGGCTCTACAGACTCTACTGACTCTACTGAGGCTCTACTGACTCTCTGCAGCTCTACTGGCGCTCTACTGGCTCTACTGACAGCTCTACTGACTCTACTGCGCTCTACTGACTCTGCAGCTCTACTGACGCTCTGCAGCTCTACTGCTCTACTGGCGCTCTGCACTCTACTGACTCTCTACTGACGCTCTACTGAGACTCTACTGACTCTCTACTGAGACTCTACTGACTCTACTGACGCTCTACTGACTCTTCTGACGCTCTACTGACTCTACTGAGGCTCTACTGACTCTACTGACTCTACTGACGCTCTACTGACTCTACTGACGCTCTACTGACTCTACTGACTCTACTGAGACTCTACTGACGCTCTACTGACTCTACTGACGCTCTACTGACTCTACTGACTCTACTGACGCTCTACTGACTCTACTGACGCTCTACTGACTCTACTGACTCTCTACTGACGCTCTACTGAGACTCTACTGACTCTCTACTGAGACTCTACTGACTCTACTGACGCTCTACTGACACTACTGAGGCTCTACTGACTCTACTGACGCTCTACTGACGCTCTACTGACTCTACTGACGCTCTACTGAGACTCTACTGACGCTCTACTGACTCTCTACTGACTCTCTACTGACTCTACTGACTCTCTACTGACTCTACTGACGCTCTACTGAGACTCTACTGACTCTACTGAGACTCTACTGACTCTCTACTGACGCTCTACTGACGCTCTACTGAGACTCTACTGACGCTCTACTGAGACTCTACTGAGACTCTACTGACTCTCTACTGACGCTCTACTGACGCTCTACTGACTCTGCTGACTCTACTGACGCTCTACTGAGACTCTACTGACTCTCTACTGAGACTCTACTGACTCTCTACTGACGCTCTACTGAGACTCTACTTACGCTCTACTGACACTCCACTGACACTCTACTGACGCTCTGACGCTCTACTGACGCTCTGAGACTCTACTGAGTCAGTACTGACTCTACTGACTCTCTACTGACTCTACTGACGCTCTACTGACTCTACTGACGCTCTACTGAGACTCTACTGACTCTCTACTGACGCTCTACTGGCGCTCTACTGAGACTCTCTACTGGCGCTCTACTGAGACTCTACTGACGCTCTACTGAGACTCTACTGACTCTCTACTGACGCTCTACTGACGCGCTCTACTGACACTCCACTGACACTCTACTGACGCTCTGGCGCTCTACTGGCGCTCTGAGACTCTACTGAGTCAGTACTGACTCTACTGACTCTCTACTGATGCTCTACTGACTCCACTGGCGCTCTACTGACTCTCTGACGCTCTGACTCTCTGACTCTCTACTGACGCTCTACTGAGACTCTACTGACGCTCTACTGACACTCCACTGACACTCTACTGACGCTCTGAGACTCTACTGAGTCAGTACTGACTCTACTGAGTCAGTACTGACTCTACTGACTCTCTACTGACGCTCTACTGACGCTCCACTGACGCTCCACTGGCGCTCTACTGACTCTACCGACTCTCTACTGACTCTCTACTGACGCTCCACTGACTCTCTACTGACTCCACTGACGCTCTACTGACGCTCCACTGACGCTCTACTGACGCTCCACTGACACTCTACCGACTCTTTACTGACTCCACTGACGCTCTACTGACGCTCCACTGACACTCTACCGACTCTTTACTGACTCCACTGACGCTCTACTGACTCTACTGACTCTACTGACTCTCTACTGACGCTCCACTGACGCTCCACTGACTCTCTACCGACTCTTTACTGACTCCACTGACGCTCTACTGACTCTACTGACTCTACTGACTCTCTACTGACGCTCCACTGACACTCTACCGACGCTCCACTGACTCTCTACTGACGCTCCACTGACACTCTACCGACGCTCCACTGACTCTCTACTGACGCTCCACTGACGCTCCACTGACTCCACTGACGCTCCACTGACTCCACTGACGCTCCACTAACTCTCTACTGACGCTCTACTGACACTCTACTGACTCTACTGACTCTACTGACGCTCTACTGACTCTACTGACTCTACTGACGCTCTACTGACTCTACTGAGGCTCTACAGACTCTACTGACTCTACTGACGCTCTACTGACGCTCTACTGACTCTACTGACTCTACTGACGCTCTACTGAGACTCTACTGACTCTACTGACGCTCTACTGACGCTCTACTGACTCTACTGATGCTCTACTGACTCTACTGACTCTACTGAGGCTCTACTGACACTCTACTGAGGCTCTACTGACGCTCTACTGACTCTACTGACGCTCTACTGACGCTCCACTGAGGCTCTACTGACGCTCTACTGACGCTCTACTGACTCTACTGACGCTCCACTGAGGCTCTACTGACGCTCTACTGACGCTCTACTGACTCTACTGAGGCTCTACTGACGCTCTACTGACTCTACTGACTCTACTGACGCTCTACTGACGCTCTACTGACGCTCTACTGACGCTCTACTGACTCTACTGACGCTCTACTGACGCTCCACTGAGGCTCTACTGACGCTCTACTGACGCTCTACTGACTCTACTGACGCTCTACTGACTCTACTGACGCTCTACTGACTCTCTACTGACTCTACTGACTCTCTACTGACTCTACTGACGCTCTACTGACGCTCTACTGACTCTACTGACGCTCTACTGAGACTCTACTGACTCTACTGACTCTACTGACGCTCTACTGACTCTACTGACTCTACTGACGCTCTACTGACTCTACTGACGCTCTACTGACTCTCTACTGACGCTCTACTGAGACTCTACTGACTCTCTACTGAGACTCTACTGACTCACTGAGGCTCTACTGACTCTACTGACGCTCTACTGACGCTCTACTGACTCTACTGACTCTACTGACTCTACTGACTCTCTACTGACGCTCTACTGACTCTACTGACTCTACTGAGACTCTACTGACGCTCTACTGACGCTCTACTGACTCTACTGACGCTCTACTGACTCTACTGACGCTCTACTGACGCTCTACTGAGACTCTACTGACTCTCTACTGAGACTCTACTGACGCTCTACTGACTCTACTGAGGCTCTACTGACTCTACTGACTCTACTGAGGCTCTACAGACTCTACTGACTCTACTGAGGCTCTACTGACGCTCTACTGACTCTACTGACGCTCTACTGACGCTCTACTGACGCTCTACTGACTCTACTGACGCTCTACTGACTCTACTGACTCTACTGACGCTCTACTGACGCTCTACTGACGCTCTACTGACGCTCTACTGACTCTCTACTGACGCTCTACTGAGACTCTACTGACTCTCTACTGAGACTCTACTGACTCTACTGACGCTCTACTGACTCTTCTGACGCTCTGAGCTCTACTGAGCTCTACTGACTCTACTGACTCTACTGACTCTACCCAGCTCTACTGCAGCTCTACTGACCTCTACTGACGCTCTACTGAGACTCTGACTCTCTACTGACTCCACTGACACTCTACTGACTCTGACTCTACTGACGCTCTACTGACTCTACTGGCTCTACTGACTCTACTGACTCTCTGACGCTCTACTGAGACTCTGACTCTACTGAGACTCTACTGACTGACTCTACTGACGCCCACTGACGCTCTGACGCTCTACTGACTCTGCTGACTCTACTGCTCTACTGACGCCCACTGACGCCCACTGACTCTACTGACGCTCTGAGACTCTACTGACTCTGACTCTACTGACTCTCTACTGACCTCTACTGACTCTGACTCTCTACTGACTCTACTGACGCTCTACTGAGACTCTACCCAGCTCTACTGAGACTCTACTGACTCTCTACTGACGCTCTACTGACGCTCTACTGAGACTCTACTGACGCTCTGACTCTACTGAGACTCTACTGAGACTCACTGACTCTCTACCGACTCTCTACTGACGCTCTACAGCTCTACTGACTCTGCACTGACTCTACTGGCGCTCTGAGACTCTACTGACTCTCTACTGAGACTCTACTGACTCTCTACTGACTCTACTGACTCTACTGGCGCTCTACTGAGACTCTACTGGCGCTCTACTGACTCTCTGACTCTCTACTGACTCTACTGACTCTCTACTGACTCTACTGGCGCTCTACTGAGACTCTACTGACTCTACTGAGACTCTACTGACTCTCTACTGACGCTCTACTGACGCTCTACTGACTCTGCTGACTCTACTGACGCTCTACTGAGACTCTACTGACTCTCTACTGAGACTCTACTGACTCTCTACTGACGCTCTACTGAGACTCTACTTACGCTCTACTGACACTCCACTGACACTCTACTGACGCTCTGACGCTCTACTGACGCTCTGAGACTCTACTGAGTCAGTACTGACTCTACTGACTCTCTACTGACTCTACTGACGCTCTACTGACTCTACTGACGCTCTACTGAGACTCTACTGACTCTCTACTGACGCTCTACTGACGCTCTACTGAGACTCTACTGACGCTCTACTGAGACTCTACTGACGCTCTACTGAGACTCTACTGACTCTCTACTGACGCTCTACTGACGCTCTACTGACACTCCACTGACACTCTACTGACGCTCTGACGCTCTACTGACGCTCTGAGACTCTACTGAGTCAGTAATGACTCTACTGACTCTCTACTGATGCTCTACTGACTCCACTGACGCTCTACTGACTCTCTGACGCTCTACTGACTCTCTGACTCTCTACTGACGCTCTACTGAGACTCTACTGACGCTCTACTGACACTCCACTGACACTCTACTGACGCTCTGAGACTCTACTGAGTCAGTACTGACTCTACTGAGTCAGTACTGACTCTACTGACTCTCTACTGACGCTCTACTGACGCTCTACTGACCCCACTGACGCTCCACTGGCGCTCTACTGACTCTACCGACTCTTTACTGACTCTCTACTGGCGCTCCACTGACTCTCTACTGACTCTCTGACTCTCTACTGACGCTCACTGACGCTCTGACGCTCTACTGACACTCTACTGACTCTCTGACTCTACTGACGCTCTACTGACCCCACTGACTCTACTGACACTCTACCGACTCTTTACTGACTCCACTGACGCTCTACTGACTCTACTGACTCTACTGACTCTCTACTGACGCTCCACTGACGCTCCACTGACTCTCTACCGACTCTTTACTGACTCCACTGACGCTCTACTGACTCTACCGACTCTTTACTGACTCCACTGACTCTACTGACGCTCCACTGACACTCTACCGACGCTCCACTGACTCTCTACTGACGCTCCACTGACACTCTACTGACGCTCCACTGACTCTCTACTGGCGCTCTACTGACGCCCACTGACTCCACTGACGCTCACTGACTCTACTGACGCCTCTACTGACTCTCTACTGACGCTCTACTGACACTCTACTGACTCTACTGACTCTACTGAGCTCTACTGACTCTACTGACTCTACTGACGCTCTACTGACTCTACTGAGGCTCTACAGACTCTACTGACTCTCTGACTCTCTACTGACTCACTGACGCTCTACTGAGGCTCTACAGACTCTACTGGCTCTACTGAGACTCTACTGAGCTCTACTGACTCTACTGGCGCTCTGACTCTACTGACTCTGACGCTCTACTGACTCTACTGACTCTACTGACTCTGACTCTACTGACTCTGCTGACTCTACTGCGCTCTACTGACTCTCACTGACGCTCTACTGGCGCTCTACTGGCTCTACTGACGCTCTGCAGCTCTACTGACTCTACTGGCGCTCTACTGAGACTCTACTGACGCTCCACTGAGGCTCTACTGACTCTGACTCTACTGACGCTCTACTGACTCTACTGAGGCTCTACTGGCGCTCTACTGACTCTGCTGACTCTACTGGCGCTCTACTGACGCTCTGCTGACGCTCTACTGACGCTCCACTGGCGCTCTGAGACTCTACTGAGGCTCTACTGGCGCTCCACTGACACTCTACCGACTCTCTACTGGCGCTCCACTGAGGCTCTACTGACTCTCTGACGCTCTACTGGCTCTACTGACTCTGCAGCTCTACTGACTCTACTGACTCTGCAGCTCTACTGACACTCTACTGACTCTACTGGACGCTCTACTGACTCTACTGACGCTCTACTGAGACTCTGACTCTACTGACTCTGACTCTACTGCTCTACTGACTCTACTGACTCTGACTCTACTGACTCTGACTCTACTGACGCTCTACTGACTCTACTGCTCTACTGACGCTCTGACGCTCTACTGACTCTCTGAGACTCTACTGACTCTACTGACTCTACTGCGCTCTACTGACTCTACTGAGGCTCTACAGACTCTACTGACTCTACTGGCTCTACTGACTCTACTGACTCTACTGACTCTACTGACGCTCTACTGAGACTCTACAGCTCTACTGAGCTCTACTGACGCTCTGGCGCTCTACTGATGCTCTACTGACTCTGCTGACTCTACTGAGGCTCTACAGACTCTACTGAGGCTCTACTGGCGCTCTACTGACTCTCTGGCGCTCTACTGGCGCTCCACTGAGGCTCTACTGGCGCTCTACTGATGCTCTACTGACTCTACTGGCGCTCCACTGAGGCTCTACTGGCGCTCTACTGCGCTCTACTGACTCTACTGAGGCTCTACTGACGCTCTACTGACTCACTGACTCTACTGCGCTCTACTGGCGCTCTGGCGCTCTACTGGCGCTCTACAGCTCTACTGGCTCTACTGGCGCTCACTGACGCCCACTGACGCTCTACCCCAGCTCTACTGACGCTCTACTGACTCTACTGGCTCTACTGACTCTACTGACTCTACTGACTCTCTACTGAGCTCTACTGACGCCCACTGACGCTCTACTGGCGCTCTACTGACTCTACTGGCTCTACTGAGACTCTGCTGACTCTACTGCAGCTCTACTGACGCTCTGGCGCTCTACCCCAGCTCTACTGACTCTACTGGCGCTCTACAGCTCTACTGGCGCTCTACTGACTCTCTACTGACGCTCTGCAGCTCTACTGACTCTACTGAGACTCTACTGAGCTCTACTGACTCTCTACTGCGCTCTACTGACGCTCTACCCCAGCTCTACTGACTCTACTGACTCTGACTCTACTGGCGCTCTACTGACTCTACAGCTCTACTGAGACTCTGACGCTCTACTGACTCTACTGACGCTCTACTGACTCTACTGGCGCTCTGCAGCTCTACTGAGACTCTGACTCTCTACTGAGACTCTGACGCTCTACTGGCTCTACTGAGGCTCTACCCCAGCTCTACTGACAGCTCTACTGACAGCTCTACTGACTCTGACGCTCTGCAGCTCTACTGACTCTACTGACTCTGACTCTACTGGCGCTCTACTGGCGCTCTGCAGCTCTACTGACGCTCTACTGACTCTACTGACTCTACTGGCGCTCTACTGACGCTCTACTGGCGCTCTACTGGCTCTACTGACTCTCTACTGGCGCTCTACTGAGACTCTACTGACTCTCTACTGACTCTACCCCAGCTCTACTGGCGCTCTACTGACTCTACTGGCGCTCTACCCCAGCTCTACTGACTCTACCGACTCTCTACTGACGCCCACTGACGCTCTACTGGCGCTCTGACTCTACTGGCGCTCTACTGACTCACTGACTCTACTGAGACTCTACTGACGCTCTACTGACTCTCTACTGACTCTACTGACTCTACTGACTCTACTGACGCTCTACTGACTCTACAGCTCTACTGACTCTGACTCTCTACTGGCGCTCTGACTCTACTGACTCTACTGAGACTCTACTGACTCTACTGGCGCTCTACCCCAGCTCTACTGAGGCTCTACAGACTCTACTGACGCTCTACTGACTCTGACTCTACTGGCTCTACTGACTCTACTGGCGCTCTACTGACTCTACTGACTCTGACTCTACTGACTCTCTACTGACTCTACTGACGCTCTACTGAGACTCTGACTCTACTGAGACTCTGACTCTCTACCCCAGCTCTACTGGCTCTACTGAGACTCTACTGACGCTCTACTGAGACTCTACTGAGACTCTACTGACTCTCTACTGGCTCTACTGACGCTCTACTGACTCTACTGACTCTACTGGCTCTACTGAGACTCTACTGACTCTCTACTGAGACTCTACTGACTCTACTGACTCTACTGAGACTCTACTGCGCTCTACTGACACTCCACTGACACTCTACTGGCGCTCTGGCGCTCTACTGGCGCTCTGAGACTCTACTGAGTCAGTACTGACTCTACTGACTCTCTACCGACTCTACTGACGCTCTACTGAGCTCTACTGGCGCTCTACTGAGACTCTACTGACTCTCTACTGGCGCTCTACTGGCGCTCTACTGAGACTCTACTGACGCTCTACTGAGACTCTACTGACGCTCTACTGAGACTCTACTGACTCTACTGGCGCTCTACTGGCTCTACTGACACTCCACTGACACTCTACTGACGCTCTGGCGCTCTACTGGCGCTCTGAGACTCTACTGAGTCAGTAATGACTCTACTGACTCTCTACTGATGCTCTACTGACTCCACTGGCGCTCTGACTCTACTGGCGCTCTACTGACTCTCTGACTCTCTACTGGCGCTCTACTGAGACTCTACTGGCGCTCTACTGACACTCCACTGACACTCTACTGACGCTCTGAGACTCTACTGAGTCAGTACTGACTCTACTGAGTCAGTACTGACTCTACTGACTCTCTACTGGCGCTCTACTGGCGCTCCACTGGCGCTCCACTGGCGCTCTACTGACTCTACCGACTCTCTACTGACTCTCTACTGGCGCTCCACTGACTCTCTACTGACTCCACTGGCGCTCTACTGGCGCTCCACTGACTCTCTCTACTGACTCTACTGGCTCTACTGACCTCTACTGACTCTCTACTGACTCACTGGCGCTCTACTGACTCTGACTCTACTGACTCTACTGGCGCTCCACTGACTCACTGACTCTCTACCGACTCTTTACTGACTCCACTGGCGCTCTGAGACTCTACTGACTCTACTGACTCTCTACTGGCGCTCCACTGACACTCTACCGGCGCTCCACTGACTCTCTACTGGCGCTCCACTGACACTCTACCGGCGCTCCACTGACTCTCTACTGGCGCTCCACTGGCGCTCCACTGACTCCACTGGCGCTCCACTGACTCCACTGGCGCTCCACTAACTCTCTACTGGCTCTACTGACACTCTACTGACTCTACTGACTCTACTGACTCTGACTCTACCCCAGCTCTACTGACGCTCTACTGACTCTGACTCTACAGCTCTACTGGCTCTGGCGCTCTGCAGCTCTACTGACTACTGACGCTACTGAGACTCTACAGCTCTACTGACGCCTACTGACTCTACTGACTCTACTGATGCTCTACTGACTCTACTGGCCTCTACTGAGGCTCTACTGACACTCTACTGAGGCTCTACTGGCTCTACTGACTACTGACGCTCTGACGCTCACTGACTCTACTGCGCTCTACTGACTACTGACGCTCCACTGAGGCTCTACTGGCGCTCTACTGACGCTCTACTGACACTACTGAGGCTCTACTGACGCTCTGACTCTGACTCTACAGCTCTACTGGCGCTCTACTGGCTCTACTGACGCTCTACTGACTCTACTGGCTCTACTGACGCTCACTGAGGCTCTACTGACGCTACTGACTCTACTGGCCTCTACTGACTCTACTGAGCTCTACTGACTCTCTACTGACTCTGAGCTCTACTGACTCTCTACAGCTCTACTGACGCTCTGACTCTACTGAGCTCTACTGACTCTACTGACTCTACCCCAGCTCTACTGACGCTCTGACTCTACCGACTCTACCCCAGCTCTACTGACTCTACCGACGCTCCACTGACACTCTACTGACTCTACTGGCGCTACTGAGACTCTACTGACTCTACTGAGACTCTACTGACTCTCTACTGACGCTCTACTGAGACTCTACTGACGCCCACTGACGCTACTGACGCTCTACTGACGCCCACTGACTCTACTGCGCTCTACTGACACTCTACTGACTCCACTGACGCTCTACCCCAGCTCTACTGACTCTACTGACTCTCTACTGACTACTGACGCTCTACTGGCTCTACTGACACTACTGAGGCTCTACTGGCTCTACTGACTCTACCCCAGCTCTACTGACGCTCTGCAGCTCTACTGGCGCTCTACTGACGCTCTACTGAGACTCTACTGACTCTCTACTGAGACTCTACTGCGCTCTACTGACTCTGACTCTACTGACTCTACTGACTCTACTGAGGCTCTACAGACTCTACTGACTCTGACTCTACTGAGGCTCTACTGACGCTCTACTGACTCTACTGGCGCTCTACTGGCGCTCTGACGCTCTACAGCTCTACTGACGCTCTGACTCTACTGACTCTCTGGCGCTCTGGCGCTCTACTGGCTCTACTGACGCTCTACTGACTCTCTACTGACGCTCTACTGAGACTCTACTGACTCTCTACAGCTCTACTGACTCTACTGACGCTCTGACTCTACTGCTCTACTGACTCTACTGAGGCTCTACTGACTCTACTGACTCTACTGGCGCTCTACTGACTCTACTGGCGCTCTACTGAGCTCTACTGAGCTCTACTGAGACTCTACTGGCGCTCTACTGACTCTACTGGCGCTCTGACTCTACTGAGCTCTACTGAGCTCTACTGACTCTGACTCTCTACAGCTCTACTGACTCTCTACTGACTCTGCTGACTCTACTGAGACTCTACTGACTCTCTACTGAGACTCTGACTCTACTGGCGCTCTACTGACACTACTGAGGCTCTACCCCAGCTCTACTGGCTCTACTGACTCTACTGGCGCTCTACTGAGACTCTACTGGCGCTACTGACTCTCTACTGACTCTCTACAGCTCTACTGACTCTCTACAGCTCTACTGGCTCTACTGAGACTCTACTGACTACTGAGACTCTGACTCTCTACTGGCGCTCTACTGGCGCTCTACTGAGACTCTACTGCGCTCTACTGAGACTCTACTGAGACTCTACTGACTCTCTACTGGCGCTCTACTGAGCTCTACTGACTCTACTGACTCTACTGCGCTCTACTGAGACTCTACTGACTCTGCTGACTCTACTGACTCTCTACTGACGCTCTACTGACTCTACTGAGACTCTACTGACGCTCTACTGACACTCCACTGACGCCTACTGACGCTCTACTGGCGCTCTACTGAGTCAGTACTGACTCTACCGACTCTCTACTGAGACTCTACTGACGCTCTACTGACACTCTACCGACTCTCTACTGACGCTCTACTGGCGCTCTGAGACTCTACTGAGACTCTACTGGCGCTCCACTGACACTCTACTGACTCTCTACTGACTCTACTGGCTCTACTGACACTCCACTGACACTCTACTGGCTCTACTGACGCTCTACTGGCGCTCTGAGACTCTACTGAGTCAGTACCCAGCTCTACTGACTCTCTACTGATGCTCTACTGACTCTACTGGCGCTCCACTGACTCTCTGACTCTCTACTGGCTCTACTGACTCTCTGACTCTCTACTGACGCTCCACTGACTCTCTACTGACTCACTGACGCTCTACTGACGCTCCACTGGCGCTCCACTGGCGCTCCACTGACACTCTACCGACTCTTTACTGACTCCACTGACGCTCTACTGGCGCTCCACTGACACTCTACCGACTCTTTACTGACTCCACTGGCTCTACTGAGCTCTACTGACACTCTACTGACTCTACTGGCGCTCTACTGGCGCTCCACTGACTCTCTACTGACTCTCTACTGACTCACTGACGCTCTACTGACGCCCACTGACTCTACTGACTCTACTGACTCTCTACTGGCGCTCTACTGACGCTCTACTGGCGCTCCACTGACTCTCTACTGGCTCTACTGACACTCTACTGACGCTCCACTGACTCTCTACTGACTCCACTGACGCCTACTGACTCTCTACTGGCTCTACTGACGCTCCACTAACTCTCTACTGACGCTCTACTGACACTCTACTGACTCTACTGACTCTACTGACGCTCTACTGACTCTACTGACTCTACTGACGCTCTACTGACTCTACTGAGGCTCTACTGACTCTACTGACGCTCTACTGAGACTCTACTGACGCTCCACTGACTCTGTCTGTGTGTGACAGGATGTGGTCCAGCAGAACAACACTCTGATCGAGGAGATGCTTCACCTCATCATCATGGTCGTCGGTGAGTCTGTCTGTGCTGCTTCAACTTTATTTAAAAAGAAAAGTTTCAGCGTTTTAAACTAGAGATGCCCGATATTCAGTTAAATTCTGTTAATAGCGGATCTTGACCGCTCCAATATGGCGACCGCGCAGACGCATAGTGACCTCTCCAGTATGGGGATATACAGCGAGGCTTCCTTCCAGTCAAGATGGCGGCAAAGCTAACAAAAACAGGAATTTCTTCTTCATCTCGTGTCGTGTCTAACTTTAGTGGATCATAACATATCGGGTATGGAATTAATCTGCAGATGCTCTGGTTCAAGTTGAGACCAGACGTTTCTGTGGATTTCAGTTTTTGAGCCACGACAAAGGCCAAAATGTGTCCTGAAACAGACGAGGTAAGCCTTGGTTTTTAGCCTAGCATTGTTGATTACTTACCGCTGAGTCCGCACTCGGTATAAAACAGAGCAGTCAAAAGCCAATAGCTATGACGATCAATTTCCAGCCATGCTGGATGAAATTTACACTTCGCTGGCATATTTAGTGTTCGGTAACGGGCTCGTCAAGGAAGTAAGGAGAGAGCTGAGCGATTTCTGATTCTGAGCAATGTAACTATAATGACTTGATGAACTGACTTTGTCAGAATATAAAACAGCCTTGTGTGGTTAAAATGACCCTTTTCAAGATATTCCCATACTTGATATTTTAATGCTGCTGTAGCAGCTTTTATAACAAAACAGCTTTAACTCTTAGCATTTAACTCACACAGCTGCTAGCATGGCTGTAGACTGTTAGTCTGACTGTTGGTTTAAGTGTGTGTGTGTGTGTGTGTGTGTGGTACAGGTGAGCGGTACGTGTCAGGTGTCGGCCAGGTGGAGCCCTTTGATGAGGTCAGACGAGAAATCATCCACCAGCTGTCAATCAGACCAATGGCTCACAGCGAGCTGGTGAAGGCTCTGCCAGAGAATGTGAGACACCTACCTGTCTGGCTGTTTACCTGTCTGGCTGTTTACCTGTCTGGCTGTTTACCTGTCTGGCTGTTTACCTCCTCTGGCTGTTTACCTCCTCTGGCTGTTTACCTGTCTGGCTGTTTACCTGTCTGACTGTTTACCTGTCTGGCTGTTTACCTGTCTGGCTGTTTACCTGTCTGGTTGTTTACCTGTCTGGCTGTTTACCTCCTCTGACTGTTTACCTGTCTGACTGTTTACCTGTCTGGCTGTTTGCCTGTCTGACTGTTTACCTGTCTGACTGTTTACCTGTCTGACTGTTTACCTGTCTGGCTGTTTACCTGTCTGGTTGTTTACCTGTCTGACTGTTTGCCTGTCTGGTTGTTTACCTGTCTGGTTGTTTACCTGTCTGACTGTTTACCTCTTCTGACTGTTTACCTGTCTGGCTGTTTACCTGTCTGGCTGTTTACCTGTCTGACTGTTTACCTCTTCTGACTGTTTACCTGTCTGACTGTTTACCTCTTCTGACTGTTTACCTGTCTGGCTGTTTACCTGTCTGACTGTTTACCTGTCTGGTTGTTTACCTGTCTGACTGTTTACCTCTTCTGACTGTTTACCTCTTCTGGCTGTTTACCTGTCTGGCTGTTTACCTGTCTGACTGTTTACCTCTTCTGACTGTTTGCCTGTCTGACTGTTTGCCTGTCTGGTTGTTTACCTCTTCTGACTGTTTACCTGTCTGGTTGTTTACCTGTCTGACTGTTTACCTCTTCTGACTGTTTACCTCTTCTGGCTGTTTACCTGTCTGGCTGTTTACCTGTCTGACTGTTTACCTCTTCTGACTGTTTGCCTGTCTGACTGTTTGCCTGTCTGGCTGTTTACCTGTCTGGCTGTTTACCTGTCTGGCTGTTTACCTGTCTGGTTGTTTACCTGTCTGGCTGTTTACCTGTCTGGCTGTTTACCTCCTCTGACTGTTTACCTGTCTGACTGTTTACCTGTCTGGCTGTTTGCCTGTCTGACTGTTTACCTGTCTGACTGTTTACCTGTCTGACTGTTTACCTGTCTGGTTGTTTACCTGTCTGACTGTTTGCCTGTCTGGTTGTTTACCTGTCTGGTTGTTTACCTGTCTGACTGTTTACCTCTTCTGACTGTTTACCTGTCTGGCTGTTTACCTGTCTGGCTGTTTACCTGTCTGACTGTTTACCTCTTCTGACTGTTTACCTGTCTGACTGTTTACCTCTTCTGACTGTTTACCTGTCTGGCTGTTTACCTGTCTGACTGTTTACCTGTCTGGTTGTTTACCTGTCTGACTGTTTACCTCTTCTGACTGTTTACCTCTTCTGGCTGTTTACCTGTCTGGCTGTTTACCTGTCTGACTGTTTACCTCTTCTGACTGTTTACCTGTCTGGCTGTTTACCTGTCTGACTGTTTACCTGTCTGGTTGTTTACCTGTCTGACTGTTTACCTCTTCTGACTGTTTACCTCTTCTGGCTGTTTACCTGTCTGGCTGTTTACCTGTCTGGTTGTTTACCTGTCTGACTGTTTGCCTGTCTGGCTGTTTACCTCTTCTGGCTGTTTGCCTGTCTGACTGTTTACCTGTCTGGCTGTTTGCCTGTCTGGTTGTTTACCTGTCTGGCTGTTTACCTCTTCTGGCTGTTTGCCTGTCTGGCTGTTTACCTGTCTGACTGTTTGCCTGTCTGGCTGTTTACCTGTCTGACTGTTTGCCTGTCTGGTTGTTTACCTGTCTGGCTGTTTACCTGTCTGGCTGTTTACCTGTCTGGCTGTTTGCCTGTCTGGCTGTTTGCCTGTCTGGCTGTTTACCTGTCTGGCTGTTTACCTGTCTGACTGTTTGCCTGTCTGACTGTTTGCCTGTCTGGCTGTTTACCTCTTCTGACTGTTTGCCTGTCTGACTGTTTACCTGTCTGGCTGTTTACCTGTCTGGCTGTTTACCTCTTCTGACTGTTTACCTGTCTGGCTGTTTACCTGTCTGGCTGTTTACCTGTCTGACTGTTTGCCTGTCTGGTTGTTTACCTGTCTGACTGTTTACCTGTCTGGCTGTTTGCCTGTCTGGCTGTTTACCTGTCTGACCTACAGACAGTTTACCTCTGACTGTTTTTTCTCTTCAGGGGAACAAGGAAACGGGTCTGGAGAGAGTCATCGACAGCGTGGCTTCATTCAAGTCAGTCTGTGTCCTTTAACACTTCCACCTTAACAACCACCAGTCCACCTTAAATATACATTAATTCACCTGAATCGACAGGTGTGTCTGTGTCACAGTACTGACTGTAGTACTGTGTGTATTTGTGTTTGCAGGAAGCCAGGTGTGACAGGTCGAGGTCTGTATGAACTGCGTCCTGAGTGGAACAAACACTTCAACCTGTACTTCCATCACTACAGCAGAGCCGACCAGTCCAAGGTACACGCACCAATCGAGTTATTGATCAGGTTATCCCTGAACCATTGATATGTGTGTTGTCATGGTGACAGTGTGTGATGTGTGTTGCAGGCTGAGGAGGCTCAGAGGAAGCAGAGGAGACAGAACGGAGAGGACACAGGTAAACACACCTGTCTGTCTCACAGCTACACATTAACAGGAAGTCACCTGTGTGTGTGTGTGTGTGTGTGTGTGTGTCACACCTGTCACCTGTTAAACACCTGTTGGTTTGTTCTGGTGTGAAAGCTGTCAGTCGACCAAACAACCGGACTGAGACCTCCTGAAAAGGAGTCTGGTTCCAAGTGGACTCTGGTGGTTTATTTATGGTGTGAAACAGGATTTTATGATTTCAAAAGTTTACTCCCTAATAATCGTGTACGTGACGTGACAGTCCATTAGACTGGGATGCTCCCGTCTGTCATTATTAATAATGCAGTTCATTTACAGTCTAATAATCCTAATAATGTTCCTTGATCGGGAGCTCTGTGAGAGTCCAGAGAACATTAAAGAAGTCCACGTGAACCAGAACTACAGACAACAGCGGATCAGTGAACTGACTCTTTCAGCTCTCATCCACGAAACGTCACTGAACATTAATCAGTAATATTCACATGTAATGATGAATATTAGTGGTGTTGAATGTATTGATCACAGTTTGTCACCATGGTAACGTGTGTGTGTGTGTGTGTGTCGATCAGCCCTGCCCCCCCCTCTCCCTCCCCCCCTCTGTCCTCTGTTTGGCAGCCTGGTGAACCTGCTGCAGTGTGACGTGCTGCTGGCTGTAGAGGGCGCTGTGCTGCAGTGGGCTGTGGAGCCCAGCGGTGGAGGCTGGACCGAGTCCATGCTGCAGAGGGTAAAGCTGCGTTTCCACCCAAAGAACCGGGAACTTTTATCCCCAGGAGCTAAAAGTTCCTTCAGCCCGTTGTCGTCCTCGTTTCCACCGCGGTCTGAAGACCCGGGACGATCGGGCAGAGTACACCGTTCGGTTACACCATCACACAGCTGCGTAACTATTGTTTTAACTGATTAAACTCGTCACCTGCAGTTCAGCACGAGGACCTTATTATTTTAACCTGCGCACTGTCACCTGTTTGAAACCCTGAACTCACCGCTGCATAACGGGGAAACTGAGAGCCGAATACGGTAACACAAGCGTCCCGTGTGTTTCTACACATGCAGCAGTGTGTGCACTGTTTTCAGACACAAGAACAGCCGCTGCACACATTCAGCTCCACAGCTGTTTATTAATCTGCAGAAATATAAAAGTGTAAAACGCAGCGTTGGCGTGCTTCAGCAGGAGACGCGAGGGCTGCCGGCGTCGCAGGAGGAAACACGCCGGTCTGCAGCCGCCAGCTCGCTTTACCGCCGCTTCATCTGAAAAACACAAACGTCTCACTGCGACGACATTAACGAGATGTCATTCTGTACGATCGATTCAGCTGGGGGTCTCCTGATGAGAAAATAACATGTAAATACTCAGCGTGTGATGATTGTGTTAACTGTGTACTCTGTGTGTGTGTGTGTGTGTGTGTGTGTGTGTGTGTGTACAGGTGCTCCACCTGGTGGGCGTGGCTCTGCTGGAGGAGCAGCAGCAGCTGGAGAACAGCAGCGGAGACGATGACGTCACCTTTAACTACACCTGCAAGATCACACGTCAGTACACACAGTACACACAGCGTATACACACAGTACACACAGTACACATAGCGTATACACAGTACACAGTACACACAGTACACACACAGTACACACACAGTACTCACAGTACACACACAGTACACACAGCGTATACACAGTACACACACAGTACTCACAGTACACACAGTACACACAGTACACACACAGTACTCACAGTACACACAGTACACACAGCGTATACTCACAGTACACACAGTACACACACACAGTACACACAGTACACACAGCGTATACACACAGTACACACACAGTACACAAAGTACACGCTTTTTATTGATTTTAAATCCATGACTCACTTGTCAGTCAAACTCTGTCGGAGTATTTATTGATTGATTGATTGATTGATTGATTGATTTCATTGTCAGTTTAATAAATGAGTTGATGTGTATGTGGAAGTTCTTCAGTCTCAGATCGTTGGTGTGAAACTGGTTCTGAAGGTTTTGGGAGGAGCTGTCAGAACCTGGTTCTGAGTCTGAGTTTAAAAACACGTTCTGACTCCGTGTTCAGTTCAGTCACTGGTCGATCAGTCGATCAATAAACATCTGAGACTCACTGACAGCTGACATCTACAGACAGAGTATGTGATCGTGTGTGTGTGTGTGTGTGTGTGTGTGTGTGTGTGTGTGCAGGTCCAGGTGAAGCTCCCAGTACTTCAGGAAGTGTCCTGGCTCTGTTGGAGAGTCTGCAGAACGCTCCTCACCTGGAGGTCCACAAAGACATGATCACCTGGATCCTCAAGGTAAACACTGATGTCACTCTGATGTCACACTATACAGATTAATGATCTGTTTATCATGTATTTGATCTGATCGTAAAGGTTCACTTCGCTCAAATCATGTTATTGCACAACACCTGATCACACCTGTCTACGCCTGTTAGCACCTGTCTACGCCTGTTAGCACCTGTCTACCTGTCTACGCCTGTTAGCACCTGTCTACGCCTGTTAGCACCTGTCTACGCCTCTTAGCACCTGTCTACGCCTGTTAGCACCTGTCTACGCCTCTTAGCACCTGTCTACCTGTCTACGCCTCTTAGCACCTGTCTACGCCTGTTAGCACCTGTCTACCTGTCTACGCCTGTTAGCACCTGTCTACCTGGCTACGCCTGTTAGCACCTGTCTACGCCCCTTAGCACCTGTCTACGCCTGTTAGCACCTGTCTACCTGTCTACGCCTGTTAGCACCTGTCTACGCCTGTTAGCACCTGTCTACCTGTCTACGCCTGTTAGCACCTGTCTACGCCTGTTAGCACCTGGCTACGCCTGTTAGCACCTGTCTACCTGTCTACGCCTGTTAGCACCTGTCTACGCCTGTTAGCACCTGTCTACCTGTTCACGCCTGTTACCTGTCTCGCCTGTTAGCACCTGTCTACGCCTGTTAGCACCTGTCTACCTGTCTACGCCTGTTACCTGTCTACGCCTGTTAGCACCTGTCTACGCCTGTTAGCACCTGTCTACCTGTCTACGCCTGTTACCTGTCTACGCCTGTTAGCACCTGTCTACGCCTGTTAGCACCTGTCTACCTGTCTACGCCTGTTAGCACCTGTCTACGCCTCTTAGCACCTGTCTACCTGTCTACGCCTGTTACCTGTCTACGCCTGTTAGCACCTGTCTACGCCTGTTAGCACCTGTCTACGCCAGGCGAATAAGGTTATTTCCAAGGGCCGACTTTGGGAGTCTCTCTGCGACGTCCGCGTCAGGCTAGTGGGTAGAATCAGCCGTAACATGTCTTATTATTTTTGTATTTAGATATTATTGGCAGGTGGAGGAAACAGTTGTTCTAGTCAGGAGCTACAGTGTGTGATTCTACAGGTCGTTTATTAAGATTTAAAACAGTCACAGGTCTCTTTCATATCATCGTTTAGTTTTTATTAGCTGATGAAAAATGTAATATGTCGTCATGTGTTTTTGTTTTTTTTCATTTAGTTTTCGTCATGAAAAAAGGTTGTCAATGAATATTTTTTGTCATAGTTTTCATTGATGAAATTGATAAAAACTTTGAATGTATCACATCTGTTCCTCAGGGCGTCCCGCAGGGCTCCATCCTGGGACCCTTTTTATTTTCTTTCACATCATGAAGGGGAAGTTTGTGGTAGAAATCTCAGTGACTCTCTGTCGCCTCGAGGTTTATCTGGCTCGTCTGGATGTTTCTGTTGTTGATGTCGAAGTTTGTTTGTGTTTGCAGATGGTGACAAACATCAAAACGATGAGAGAACGAACGTCCTCCACCTCCACCGTCGCCATCAGCCAGGGACAAGGACTGGAGGAGGTACAAACACTTTAACTATAAGGAATTAAATCAGAATGAAATTAGTGAGTGGTTTGTTGAGATGTGATCGATTATTGATTATTTCCCTACATAAACCTGTCTGGTGGTGGTGTGTCCCTGCAGACGGTGCGAGACAAAGACAAGGCGGAGAGGAAGAGGAAGGCGGAGATGGCTCGGCTCAGGAGGGAGAAGATCATGGCTCAGATGTCTGAGATGCAGAAACATTTCATCAACGAGAACAAAGAACTTTTCCAGCAGAGTCTGGAGGAGCTGGAGGCCTCCACGTCGGCTGCTGCGGAGAGCAGGTACACCTGTCCACACCTGTCCACACCTGTCCACACAGATGAACGACACAGCTGCACAATCAAGCTACAACGTAGAAATAACAGCTGTAGATACTAATTTAGACACAAGTTATTTTCACGAGCTGACTGATCCAAATGCTGAAGGTCCTGATTCAAACAGTGAAGTTGTTCAGTTTACATTATTGATCTGATGTGAACTGCAGAATGTGACTCCTGAAACTGACATGAGATCAGCTGATGGTTTTATTAGAGAAGACGTCTCACTCTGCTGGAGTTGTTGGAACTCCAGAAACACTGATTGTACAGAGGTGGAGCTTCTTCCCTCACAGATGATCTTTGGTCGAGTTCAGACACACAGGTGTATATACAGGTGTAGACACACAGGTGTAGACACACAGGTGTATAAACAGGTGTAGACGCACAGGTGTAGACGTACAGGTGTAGACACACAGGTGTATAAACAGGTGTAGACGCACAGGTGTATATACAGGTGTAGACGCACAGGTGTATATACAGGTGTAGACGCACAGGTGTATATACAGGTGTAGATATACAGGTGTAGACACACAGGTGTATATACAGGTGTAGACGCACAGGTGTAGATATACAGGTGTAGACGCACAGGTGTATAAACAGGTGTAGACGCACAGGTGTATATACAGGTGTAGACGCACAGGTGTATATACAGGTGTAGATATACAGGTGTAGACGCACAGGTGTAGATATACAGGTGTAGACACACAGGTGTATATACAGGTGTAGATATACAGGTGTAGACACACAGGTGTATAAACAGGTGTAGACGCACAGGTGTATAAACAGGTGTAGCACAGGTGTAGACACACAGGTGTATATACAGGTGTAGACGCACAGGTGTATATACAGGTGTAGATATACAGGTGTAGACGCACAGGTGTAGATATACAGGTGTAGACACACAGGTGTATATACAGGTGTAGACGCACAGGTGTAGATATACAGGTGTAGACGCACAGGTGTATAAACAGGTGTAGACGCACAGGTGTAGATATACAGGTGTAGACGCACAGGTGTAGATATACAGGTGTAGACACACAGGTGTAGACAGGTGTAGATATACAGGTGTAGACACACAGGTGTATATACAGGTGTAGACGCACAGGTGTAGATATACAGGTGTAGACGCACAGGTGTATAAACAGGTGTAGACGCACAGGTGTATATACAGGTGTAGACGCACAGGTGTATATACAGGTGTAGATATACAGGTGTAGACGCACAGGTGTAGATATACAGGTGTAGACGCACAGGTGTATATACAGGTGTAGATATACAGGTGTAGACACACAGGTGTATAAACAGGTGTAGACGCACAGGTGTAGACGTACAGGTGTAGACACACAGGTGTATATACAGGTGTAGACGCACAGGTGTATATACAGGTGTAGATATACAGGTGTAGACGCACAGGTGTAGATATACAGGTGTAGACACACAGGTGTATATACAGGTGTAGACGCACAGGTGTAGATATACAGGTGTAGACGCACAGGTGTATAAACAGGTGTAGACGCACAGGTGTAGATATACAGGTGTAGACGCACAGGTGTAGATATACAGGTGTAGACACACAGGTGTAGACGCACAGGTGTATAAACAGGTGTAGACGCACAGGTGATGAAGGCTGTGTTTTTGGTCTCATCCTCTGATGATAAGAAATCACCACAGAATATTAAAATGTTCTCTCCCTCCTCCTCCCCCTCCTCCCCTCCCAGTCCTCCCAGTTCAGAGCCGTCCTGTGTCTCTCAGGTGTGTGTTGGTCCCAGGAGGGTGGGCGGAGCCGAGCGCCGTCAGCTGGTGACCTGTATCCTGTGTCAGGAGGAGCAGGAGGTCAGAGGTCATGGCAGAGCCATGGTGCTGGCAGCGTTCGTCCAGAGGTCGACGGTTTTGTCCAAAAACCGCCGCCGCAACCTGCCCGACCCCGGTGGGTGGAGCCTCACTCTGACATCATCAGGACAGCAACCAATCAGTGTTAATCAGCGTTGTGACAGATGTGTGACTGTGTGTTTCAGAGTGTCACGACCCTCTGTTCATGCACCCTGACCTGTCTCTGGGGATTCACACGGCCAGCTGTGGACACATCATGCACGCCACCTGCTGGCAGAGGTGAGACGCTGCAGCTGCAAACAGCAGCTCGCACTGATGGTCGCTCAGACGACGGCCGATCAGCCGAGACATCTAATCAATAAAGGAGCATCTGACCTCAGAAAGATCAAAGCTAATCCCTAAATGTACTTTCTCTACTAAACTATGTAAATCTACTCTACTGTGTGTGTGTGTGTGTGTGTGCGTGTGCCTGTGTGTGTGTGTGCCTGTGTGTGTGTGTGTGTGTGTGTGTGCGTGTGCCTGTGTGTGTGTGTGTGTGTGTGTGTGTGCGTGTGCCTGTGTGCGCGTGTGTGTGTGTGTGCCTGTGTGTGTGTGTGTGTGTGTGTGTGTGTGCCTGTGTGTGTGTGTGTGTGTGTGTGTGTGTGTGTGTGCGTGTGCCTGTGTGTGCGTGTGTGTGCGTGTGCCTGTGTGCGCGTGTGTGTGTGTGCGTGCCTGTGTGTGTGTGTGTGCCTGTGTGTGTGTGTGCGTGCCTGTGTGTGTGTGTGCGTGCCTGTGTGTGCGTGTGTGTGTGTGTGTGTGCCTGTGTGCGCGTGTGTGTGTGCGTGCCTGTGTGCGTGTGTGTGTGTGTGCGTGCCTGTGTGCGTGTGTGTGTGTGTGTGTGCGTGCCTGTGTGTGTATGTGTGTGTGTGTGCGTGCCTGTGTGTGTGTGTGTGTTCAGGTACTTTGAGGCGGTGCAGTTGAAGGAGCAGAGACGTCAGCAGCGTCTTCGAGGTCACACCAGCTACGACGTGGAGAACGGAGAGTTCCTGTGTCCGCTGTGCGAGTGTCTGAGCAACACTGTGATCCCTCTGCTGCCACACACACACACACCTGACCGCAGGTACACACACACACACCTGACCGCAGGTACACACACACACACCTGACCGCAGGTACACACACACCTGACCGCAGGTACACACACACACCTGACCGCAGGTACACACACACCAGACCACAGGTACACACACACACCTGACCGCAGGTACACACACACCTGACCGCAGATACACACACACACACACCTGACCGCAGGTACACACACACACCTGACCACAGGTACACACACACACCTGACCGCAGGTACACACACACCTGACCGCAGGTACACACACACACACACACCTGACCGCAGGTACACACACACACCAGACCACAGGTACACACACACACACCTGACCACAGGTACACACACACCTGACCGCAGGTACACACACACCTGACCACAGGTACACACACACCTGACCACAGGTACACACACACACACCTGACTCTCTTTTTCTTCCTGTTTCTCTCAGTGTCGATCATCCCAGTCTGGAGGCGTGGCTTAAAACGACCAATCAGCAGATAGCAGCACTACACTCCGCCCACAGGAGGCAGTCTGACGGTCAGTCACCTGTCAATCATTTAGAGGGCGGAGTCACATGACCTGTGTGTGTGTATTGTAGAGAATTAGCTCCACCAGCTGTTTATCTCCATCAGCCAATGAGCAGCGGACGGAAACAAGCAGCACCTCAGTTCAAATTTGAGCTCATTTGGATGAAACCGGACGTGTGTGTGTGTGTGTGTGTGTGTGTGTGTGCGTGTGTGTGTGTGTGTGTGTGCGCATGTGTGTGTGTGTGTGTGCGTGTGCGTGTGTGTGTTTCAGGTGTCGCAGAGGGGGCGGAGCCTGCTGTTCCTGAAGGATTCAGAGTCGACTTCACTCCACAGTGAGTCAGCAGCTGTTTGTATTGATCCTGGCCAATAACCTGTATCTCGGTTCGTGCTGTCGTTCAGCGGATGCGATGATGTTCGCTCGCTCGCCGTCTGCCGTGTAATCAGACACGTTAATATTTCAAGGGACGGATCATAAGAACAAAGCAGCTGAGACTAAATGAGCTGTAAAACATAAAAACTGGCGGCTAAATGACTCGACGACATTAGCGTGTGTGCTGAATAGCAGCTGTGGACTCGAGGCGTCAGGTTATCGGCCAGCAGGGACGTCCGTCTTTAGGAGACAGCTGACATTTGAACATGTGGTGTTTGTTCTTCAGGTGACATGACGCTAATTATATTTAAATTCAGTCTGTTTGATGATTCTTTATTATTCTGAATATGAAATCCATCTAGCTAGCAGCAGCGTGATGAGACGTGCTTCATCGCTCACGCTCCCCTCAGGACGAACTGTAATGACTCCGCTGATCCTCTGACTTTCCATCTAGCGCCGCCATCAGGTCGACACGTTAACGCGTCCGACACTTTGGCTTCTGACCGAACACCTGCAGAGCTGATGGCGTTCCCATCAGCCTCAGCTGCGCTCTGTTTACTGCTGATCAGCTAATGTTAGCATGCTAACACGCTAAACTAAGATGGCGAACATGGTGAACAAACCTGCTAAACATCATGTTAGCATGCTGAAGTTAGCATTTAGCTCAAAGCACAGCCTCACAGAGCTGCTAGCATGGCTGCGGATTCTGTCTGGTTTAAATGACAGCAGTGCGGCTAAATGTTTACCTGTAGTTGCTGAATGTGGTCCAGACCTGCAGGTGTGAGTCCAGAGTCCCGAGGGCTGCAGGTGGAAGTCAAACTGGACTGAATGTCGTTCAGACTTCCCACTCTGATACTGATCATTCTGAAAAGTACTGTTACAGAAACTGTAGTACCACTGTACGTCTCTGAGAACACACCTGGGTGATGTCAGCAGATGATGATGTCAGCAGTGATGTCACTGTCTCCCTCAGGAACCCGTTCTCCAGCAGCATCAGTGAGATGATCACCACCTTCAGCATGTCGACCTACAAGGTGGGACTGAAGGTGAACCCCAACGAGCAGGACCAGAGAGTCCCGGTGCTGATTTGGTCCACCTGCGCCTACACCATCCAGAGTATAGGTATATAAACACCTGAGAGGTGCACGAACACAGGCACACACACACACCTGAGAGGTGCACGAACACAGGCACACACACACCTGAGAGGTGCACGAACACAGGCACACACACCTGAGAGGTGCACGAACACAGGCACACACACACCTGAGAGGTGCACGAACACAGGCACACACACCTGAGAGGTGCACACACACACACACACACACCTGAGAGGTGCACGAACACAGGCGCACACACACACACCTGAGAGGTGCACGAACACAGGCACACACACACACACACCTGAGAGGTGCACGAACACAGGCACACACACACCTGAGAGGTGCACGAACACAGACACACACACACCTGAGAGGTGCACGAACACAGACACACACACACCTGAGAGGTGCACGAACACAGGCGCACACACACACACCTGAGAGATGCACGAACACAGACGCACACACACACACCTGAGAGGTGCACGAACACAGACACACACACCTGAGAGGTGCACGAACACAGGCACACACACACACCTGAGAGGTGGAAGAACGTGCTGACAGTGTGTTTCTTTGCAGAGCGCCTCCTGATGGACGAGGAGAAGCCGCTGTTTGGAAGTTTACCTTGCCGACAGGTAACACACTCTCAGTCTGTACAGAACAAGTCAAGAGAGACGGGCCATCTGATTGGACAAGGGGGGCAGGGAGTCTGCTGGAGCAGGTCGCTGTTTTTAGATCAGTTCAACCTGATCAATAATCGATCACAATCATCATGTAGTCAGCTGTGTTAATCTCAAGTGGAGCTGTGGCTGTTATTTCATCACCGCAAAACACAGCTGATTGATCAGATTATTGATCAGAAACAACACAGCTGATTGATGAAATTATTGATCAGAAACAACACAGCTGATTGATCAGATGTTTGATCAGAAACAACACAGCTGATTGATCAGATAATTGATCAGAAACAACACAGCTGATTGATCAGATGTTTGATCAGAAACAACACAGCTGATTGATCGGGTGTTTGATCAGAAACAACACAGCTGATTGATCAGATGTTTGATCAGAAACAACACAGCTGATTGATCGGGTGTTTGATCAGAAACAACACAGCTGATTGATCAGATGTTTGATCAGAAACAACACAGCTGATTGATCGGGTGTTTGATCAGAAACAACACAGCTGATTGATCGGGT
>CM050841.1:0-120000 GCA_027580175.1 Siniperca scherzeri | reverse complement strand
CACTGCACGCTACACACTGCACGCTACACACTGTACACACTGTCTACACACACAGACGCACCTCAAACACTCGGACAGTACACACACACTCGGTAACGTGTTAGTGATATCAGTGATGTGTTGGTTCTGTACACTGAACAGGTCTGCTGCTGCACCGTGTGTGTGTGTGTGTGTGTAAACTGTACCTGTGTGTTACCTGTGCAGGTGTCCGCGGTCAGGAGGCGATAAGTCTCGAGCTCCCACTCTGTGTCTGGTCTGCGGCTCCATGTTGTGTTCTCAGAGTTACTGCTGTCAGACGGAGGTGGACGGAGAGGACGTAGGAGCCTGCACCGCCCACACCTTCACCTGTGGAGCCGGCCTCGGCCTCTTCCTCAGGTAACACACCTGCACTCTAATGCTACTGCTAATGCTAATGCAATGCTACTGCTGCTCTAATGCTACTGCTGCTCTAATGCTAATGCTAATGCTACTGTAATGCTAATGCTACTCTAATGCTACTGCTGCTCTAATGCTAATGCTACTGTGGGTACTTTGGTTTATTTTTCTGTCTACTTTCAATTCTGAACTATGACCGAACAGACTCTTAGTCACATGATCACATCGTGTGTGTGTGTGTGTGTGTGTGTGTGTGTGTGTGTGTGTGTGTGTGTGTGTGCAGGGTTAGAGAGAGTCAGGTGTTGTTAGTAGCAGGTAAAACAAAGGGCTGCTTCTATCCTCCTCCCTACCTGGACGACTACGGAGAGACGGACCAGGGCCTCAAGTAGGTGTTAACACACACACACACACACACACACACACACACGTATTTATTTGTTGTTTGTTTGTGTGTTTATTTGTTTATTTTTGTGTGTGTGTGTGTGTCTGCAGGCGGGGGAACCCCCTCCACCTGTGTGCGGAGCGTTACAGGAAGATCGAGCGTCTGTGGCGTCAGCACAGCGTCGCTGAGGTCATCGGTCACGCTCAGGAGGCCAATCAGACGCTGGTCGCCATCGACTGGCAGCACCTGTGATGTTCAGCACCGCCCGTCCTTGTTTAGACGGCCAGCGATTGGCTCGCGGTCGTTTGCCCGGCCTCTTTTTAATAACGACTCCTTCCTCTCAACCAATCGGCTTCCTGCAGCCCAGCGCTGAGCTCAGATCAGCTTTCAGGGATTTTTTCAGGATTTTTAGCTTTCTGGTTTCTGCTTCATGGAGGCTCCTGACCTTTGACCTCTGACCAATCAGAGAGAGGCAATAAAACTCACTCCATCCTCTCTGTTTCTGCTCACACAGACAGGAAGTTAGATTCGTTTGTCATTTTTAATTTCAGTTTTCTTCAGATTTGAAATTTAGTTTTGGGAGATTTTCTGACTTTCTGTGAATCTTTAAAAATCCACATGAAGTTCTGCAGGAACACGACAGGAAGTGAGTCTGAGTGAAGCTCCGCCCACCTGCTGCTGTCATTCAGGCTGATTGACAGGCCACTTCAAGCAGTTTTATATTTAATTTAGAATAAATTTAAACCTTTGTTTGCTCTCGGCATGATGGGAAAAGGCGCCTGTTTCAGACGTCAGAGTCGCCGCTCGCACTTCAGGTGTGTTCGACAGGTGGGCCGTTCAGTGACGGCGGTGCGAGCGGCGACTTCAGGTTCCTGACAGTTTGTGATCATCATGAAACAAAAGATGAACAACTGTGAAGGAGAGAAGTCGACTACGACTCCCAGGGTGCATTTCACTAACAAATAGCCAATCACAGAGCTTCACATTAACAGCGAGCTGAGGCTCATGGGTATTGTAGTATTTAGAGACAGAACATCAACCTGTATGACGGCGACATCATCCAGGTGAGTTTCTGCTTTGAGTTCCATTAAAGAAACATTAAAAACACAGAAGGAGGAAGCAGCAGCTCGTCACTCGAGGTTATTTGAGAGCACAATGTAGTGTTTTATTAATTATATATAATTAATTAAACACAAATGATTCAACTGAGGCGACAACATGCAGTAAGAACAGAAACAGACTTATTGTGAAATCTTCTTCCTGTAGCAGCAGAATTAAGTCTGATCAGTTGATTTTGTAGCGTTTCCATGACAACAGATTCCCAGAGTTCAGTGCGTCTGAAACATTTGAAGCATCATGAACGATCAATGAAAACAGGAATATTAATCATATAATCTTCTTCTTTGTGTCTTATTGGCGCTGGAGCTCGGAGTATTGATCAGCTGACAACATATCAAAGCACATATCAGAAGTACGTATTGATTAGGAAAGAGGCTGATATCAGATTTTAGTTTAGTTTTAACATTTTATTTAAAGAGACTTTGTGGGTCATGTGAGCTGTGATGTCACTTCCTGTTAAAACAAGTTGGTTGTTTTTTATGGCTTTGAGTTCTGAGACGAACAGAAACAGAAATCTTCCGTTATTTATTTATTTATTTATTAGTTTGTTATAAAAATCTGACTTTCTTTAAACAAGTGAAAAACTTTGTTTTCTTGGTTTATTTTTTGTTTTCACACGTTTAAATAAAAAGAGATTTTCAGGTGAACAAACGTGTTCACAGCATGTCGCCTCCTCACGCTGACTTGTTAATATGTGAATTCTTGTATAAATGAGTAAATGTATAATATTGTATAAGAATAACAAAACCAATAAACATTTTAAAAGGACTTTATTTTTCAGATGCATCTGTTCTCAGGGTTTAAGCAGTTTGTCCTGATGGTGGCGCTGGAGGACAGTTCATTCTCGGGTTCGTCCTGTGAGGAGCAGGAAGCCGGCCTGACAGCCGGGACTGATGATGATGATGATGATGATGATGATGATGATGATGATGATGATGATGACCCGAGTGACGACACGTGGTGCTAACCGAAACAATGAAACTAAAGTGTTGAAGTTCTTCAGTCTAGAAAACTCTGATAAAATAAATAACAGCCGTCATGAACGTAGCTTCTGTCCGACCTGCAGCAGAGTTTCTGTTATAAAAACGTCATTTAATGTGAAGCACAGGAAGCTGTAACCGTGGAAACGTCAGAGAGCAGCGGTGGCGGCACGCCGTCGGCCGTGTAGGCAGACCGCTCGGGGTTTAAAGGCCGCTCAGACTAACCCTAACCCTAACCCAAACTGGAGGGGGGGTCTCCCAGAACCGCTGGCAGAACTGAACCTCGACCATCACGCAGGAACGTTTTTCTCTGTTCGTACGAGTCGGATTCGTCAATCTCTCTGAACTGAACAACGTTGTTGTAAATCTCTCGTTTCAGCCTGATGTCACCTGTTCCTGAGAGCTCATCATTAACATAATCGATACCCCAAAAATCATCAAGCTGCCTGTTTGTTTCATTCAGGTGTTCACCTGGACAGAGACCTGCAGAAAGGTCCTGAGGCAGCTGTCAGACTGAGAAAATATGACAAGAAAATCAAATTAAAGAAAGTAAATTAAAAAGAAAAACTCAGTAAATTGGCAGCCATGATGATGTTTAATTTTATTTTAGTTGATTTCTGTTCAAACGCCAGACAGTTGTAAAGTGGGAGGAGTTATTTCAGGTTCCCGCAGTAAAATGTTAGTCTGGATCAACACGAAACTGTTAAATCAGAACAAAAGATGAACAACTGTGTTAGAAAAAATCTGGCTCTTTGATTTTGAAAAAGTCAAAGCTACAAGAAGCCTGCGGACATAAAAACTACGACTCCCAGCTGTGACATGCTCCGCTAACATCTTTGGTTGAATTCTCTACTTCTCTGATTCACACGTCCGACTAGCTTCTTCTCCGTGGCAACAGCAGCTGAGGCTCATGGGTATTGTAGTATTTAGAGCCGTCCGCCAAACTGGCAGCTAAAACCTGTTTGGTCAGAAACAAAGTGTAAATAATTTAAACTGGTGTTCAGAACATGAACCTGTGTGATGGTTTCGTCATCAGGAGAGTTTGTGTGTTCAGACACGTCGAGATCCATTAAAGAAAAACACAACTCTCCTCACGCTGCGACGCCATCAATCAAGAGTCAGACAAGTGTCTTCCTGCTGCGAGCGACTCAGACTGTCTGCGTTCATTCACCTCAATCCAAGTGCAAATTCTGTTCAACCACTCGTACGAAGAAACCTGTTCGTACGAGTGACTCTAACACCAGGTCTGAGGTTTTCATGCACCTGACTCCAGATCACATCGGAGGACTCCGGAGACTCCGGATCACATCGGAGGACTCCGGATCACATCGGAGGACTCCGGAGACTCCACAGTCCTCTGATCTGAGACTGGACGTGTCTGAATCTCTCCTGACGTGTAGTTTTTAAGGATCGCTGACATGACAAATGTTGTAATGTTGACTGTAACGCTATGTGATTGGGTAGTCTGTTGCCATGGTAATAGCCTTCACTTCCTTCACAGCGCTGCTTCTTTCAGCCCCGTTACAGGAAGTTTCTAGTTTCTTCTTTGCTGAGTGGACGGATCATCACTTCATCAGTTCTTCTGCTTCCTGTCGCTGAGGCACACCTGCAGGAGGTGACACAGGTGAGCTTCTGTCCGACCTGCAGCAGAGTTTCTGTTATAAAACGTCATTTAATGTGAAGCACAGGAAGCTGTAACCGTGGAAACGTCAGAGAGCAGCGGTGGCGGCACGCCGTCGGCCGTGTAGGCAGACCGCTCGGGGTTTAAAGGCCGCTCAGACTAAACATGAGGACGCAGGCCTTTATTACAGAGTTATATTAACAGTGAGGCGTCTCCACAGTGATGGAGGCTGGACCCAGTCTGAAACTGGAGGGGGGGCCTCCCAGAACCGCTGGCAGAACTGAACCTCGACCATTCTCCCAGCGAGTCCGAGTCTCGCGCAGGAACGTTTTTCTCTGTTCGTACGAGTCGGATTCGTCAAACTCTCTGAACTGAACAACGTTGTTGTAAATCTCTCGTTTCAGCCTGATGTCACCTGTTCCTGAGAGCTCATCATTAACATAATCGATACCCCAAAAATCATCAAGCTGCCTGTTTGTTTCATTCAGGTGTTCACCTGGACAGAGACCTGCAGAAAGGTCCTGAGGCAGCTGTCAGACTGAGAAAATATGACAAGAAAATCAAATTAAAGAAAGTAAATTAAAAAGAAAAACTCAGGAAATTGGCAGCCATGGTGATGTTTAAATTTATTTTAGTTGATTTCTGTTCAAACGCCAGACAGTTGTAAAGTGGGAGGAGTTATTTCAGGTTCCAGTAAAATGTTAGTCTGGATCAACACGAAACTGTTAAATCAGAACAAAAGATGAACAACTGTGTTAGAAAAAATCTGGCTCTTTGATTTTGAAAAAGTCAAAGCTACAAGAAGCCTGCGGACATAAAAACTACGACTCCCAGCTGTGACATGCTCCGCTAACATCTTTGGTTGAATTCTCTACTTCTCTGATTCACACGTCCGACTAGCTTCTTCTCCGTGGCAACAGCAGCTGAGGCTCATGGGTATTGTAGTATTTAGAGCCGTCCGCCAAACTGGCAGCTAAAACCTGTTTGGTCAGAAACAAAGTGTAAATAATTTAAACTGGTGTTCAGAACATGAACCTGTGTGATGGTTTCGTCATCAGGAGAGTTTGTGTGTTCAGACACGTCGAGATCCATTAAAGAAAAACACAACTCTCCTCACGCTGCGACGCCATCAATCAAGAGTCAGACAAGTGTCTTCCTGCTGCGGCGACTCAGACTGTCTGCGTTCATTCACCTCAATCCAAGTGCAAATTCTGTTCAACCACTCGTACGAAGAAACCTGTTCGTACGAGTGACTCTAACACCAGGTCTGAGGTTTTCATGCACCTGACTCCAGATCACATCGGAGGACTCCGGAGACTCCGGATCACATCGGAGGACTCCGGATCACATCGGAGGACTCCGGAGACTCCACAGTCCTCTGATCTGAGACTGGACGTGTCTGAATCTCTCCTGACGTGTAGTTTTTAAGGATCGCTGACATGACAAATGTTGTAATGTTGACTGTAACGCTATGTGATTGGGTAGTCTGTTGCCATGGTAATAGCCTTCACTTCCTTCACAGCGCTGCTTCTTTCAGCCCCGTTACAGGAAGTTTCTAGTTTCTTCTTTGCTGAGTGGACGGATCATCACTTCATCAGTTCTTCTGCTTCCTGTCGCTGAGGCACACCTGCAGGGAGGTGACACAGGTGAGCTTCTGTCAGCAGAACTGAACTCTGTGAGCTGTGACAGGCCGAGAGGAGGAAGCTGCTGCTTAAGATCAAACCAATTAGCAGTAAGTCGGAGGATTAGAGGCAGCAGCTGATCTGCTGTTAATGGGATCAGAGCTGATCGGAGGTTTAGGATGACGAGTCGCAGCTCGCTCACATTCACACCTCGACGCTTTCTGCAGGAAAATATCGGTGTGGCGGAGCCGAGCGCTGAGCCGATCTGACGGGTTTTATGTGAATATTTGATTGTGATTTGATGGCAGACCCCTCTGCCCCCCCAGCAGTATGGACTGTCCTGATCTGCAGCTTGGCATTATGGGTCTGAAACCAGGAGTTCTGGTTTTGAGTTCAGCTGCTTCTTTCTGGAACGGATTAAAACTCTGAAACTCTGACGGATTCGCGAACTGTTTGCTTCTTGATACCTGACGTTTAGTGATTGTTGATTTCAGTGGAGTGTTTAGGTCACACTAAGAGCTTAAAATGCCGTTCATGCCGGTGAAGTTCAACCTGCAGAAGCGGGTGAAGCTGGCTCAGGGTCTGTGGATGATCTACTGGCTCTCGGTCATCGTGGGGATCCTCATCTTCAGCCTCGGCATCTTCTTCAAGATCGAGCTGCGGAAGAGAAGCGAGATGATGGACAACAACGAGAGCCATTTAGTGCCCAACCTGCTGATCCTGGTGGGCTTGTTGGCCTGCGGGGTCAACGCCTTCGGAGGAAAGGTGTGCCACGACTCTCTGGACCCGGTCAAGTTTGCCAAGTGGAAGCCGATGCTAAAGTCATACCTGCTGCTGTGCTGCGGCTTCAACGCGCTCCTGCTGCTGACGGCGCTGCTCTGCTTCCTCATGCAGTTCGCCGTGTACCTGACGCTGGCCGAGGGCCTGAAGAACAGCATCAAGTTCTACAAGGACACGGACACGCCGGGACGCTGCTTCATGAAGAGGACTCTGGACATGACGCAGATCGAGTTCCGCTGCTGCGGCAACAACAACTTCAGGGACTGGTTCGAGGTGCAGTGGATCAGCAACCGCTACCTGGACATGAGCAACGACCAGGTCAAAGAGTGAGTACACAGACCGAATACTGCACCCTTCAATCAGTTAGAGCGGAAACAGTTAAACCGTTTATCGCTTAGATCAATTTTGATAATTAATAAATCGTCAGTTATTTATCAAACCCAAACTGAATCCATCCTCTGCTGTCACTTCCTGCAGAGCCTCAGAGGTTGTTTCTCTGTTTTCTCTGAGAAAATCCTTCTGTAGGTCTCACTGACCTTCACACAGCTTTACAATGATACGAACAGAGAAACACTTTATTCATCTCATCCTGTCAGAAGTTGATTGGTTGTTCAGTAGCTCCTCTGGACTCATTAAACTGACCTCTGATCAGGATGTTGAACAATCCCATACTTTTTATTTCTAGCTTTCCCAGAAAGTTCACTTTGATCTTCAGTCTCGTTTCTCTGAATTCAGGCTCATTTTTGTCTCTCGAGGTCATCGAGAGCACAAACTCGGATCATCTCTAAGCTTCCTAACGAGAAAAGCCTGATTCAAATCTCCAACATTTCCTGAAGAGTTCGTCATCATCGCAGTCGGGTGTGTTTTTCAGCTGACTCACACTTTAACTAAAGTTTCAGAGCTCAGCGGGCCGACGGAGAGAGTTTTGTTACAAAGGGTCAGTGGAGGATAAATGAGGGAATTAAGGAGGTAAAAGTTACCGTGCAGGAGGTTGATGTACCAGCTTCTCCTTCTTAAGTCTATAATCTGTCAGGATCTGATTTCCACCTCGCTGCAGCTCACACGCCCGCTAACATGACAAGGTTAAACCAAACCAGGCGACTGAGGGAGAACAGTTTGCTGACACTGATCACATTTCTGACAGAAGATGTGATCATTACAAACACATTCAAAAATCTAAACATGCTGTTCTTTTATTAAGATTTCTCAACGTTCTCTAGATTTTAATGACTCCGATGTCTTTCCTGTAGCGCCACCCTCAGGACAAACATGTTTAACTCCACTACTGTTCAGACTCTAAGAACACATAAATCATCAGGATGTAGTTTGTAGGGGGCGCTAGGAAACTGTTAAACCCCAGTTAGACCAGGAAGTGGCACAGAAATGTTCTTCCGTGGGAAATATTTGGTCCTCGAGTCTCGGTGATGTCGTGACTACTAACAGGTTATAGTTGGTGAGCTGCTGGCGTTACCGCTAACACCAGCCTGGCAGGAGCGTGGTCACACCAGTCAGACAATAGCTCTCCACACTAGCAGGCTCGTTAGCTCAGACGCTAACAGGACAACAAGTCTCCACAGTGTATTAACAGCTGTATCAGCATGACGTCCTCCTGTCTCCTGACCGTGTGTGAACCAGGTCTCTGTGGTGGAGCAGGTTCTGCTCTGACAGAGGAGCTTCAGTAAAACCGGATGCTGACACACAGCTAATCTACGATAGCTTCCTCCATTTTGGACTCTCCGTCCACTCAGAGCTCAGCTCTGTCAGAATGGCTTGTTATTGGTCAACAGGGAGAAGTTCACCCATCAGTAGAGAATTGTATAGATTCTACTGAAATTAATTGATTTCACTGTTAAAGACACTATTTAAAAAGCTGCTGTGACTGAGAATAAAAATAAAACAAAGTGAACTTTAAGTCTGATTATCAGCTGGTCTTCCTCTTCCTTTCTCCTCGTATTAAAGGGCGTGCCTCAGGGATTTATACTAGGACTGCTACTATTTTCCATACGTATGTAAATAATATGACAATTTATCAAAGCATTGTATCATTTTATGCTTATTGTTCTCCTTCGTTAGCAGAACAAACCTTTGACCTCCTGAAGTCTGACTGGTGTTGTTCAGTCCTGTTTAACCAAAGCTTTGCTGTTGGTCAAGAGCACAAGTCTATGTGCAAGATTTGTGTAGATTTACTTCACCACGCTGATGTAACAGAGCCTTTAGTCTGGTTTTCCAATTCATGACCAAACAAATATTTAAAGACTTTCAACAAATATAATTTTTTGTCCTGATGTGGTGCTAAAGGAAAGGTCAAGGGGTCACCAAAATTACTGAAAGTTCATGGAAACCTTCAAACTGGGCCTCTGATTGAAGTGACTGTTCACATTTCTTGTTGGAAAGGCAATCAGACGAAAAGAGATGCTTTGTCTCTTTGTGGTCGTTTGATTGACCAACAAAAAATATGAACAGTCCCTTAAATCAGGGGCCAGGGGCCCCGGTAGGCCCGCTCAGTGATCCATCCATGGTTATGAGCCCCAGCCAGGCAGTGTGTCTGACCCTTGACCTCCCCGTAGAGTCCAGTAAACATGAACTCTGTCGTCCTGCAGTCGAGTCCTCAGTAACGTGGAGGGGAAGTACCTGATGGACAGCGTCCCGTTCAGCTGCTGTAACCCCGGGTCCCCTCGGCCCTGCATCCAGCATCACCTGACCAATAACTCTGCCCACTACGACTACGACCACCGCATCGAGGAGCTCAACATCTGGACCCGGGGCTGCCGCGAGGCCCTCTTCGCCTACTTCAGTGGCATGATGAACAGCATCGGCGCACTCATCATCGCCACCATCATCCTGGAGGTAAGGGTCCGCCCACAGTCTACTTCAGCCAATCAGTATCCAACCTTGGCCACACTGTCTCTTAAAGGAACAGTTCAACATTTTTAATTAAATCCTCTTCTTCTCTTCCTCTTTGAGAGTCAGATGTTCAAGTTGATACCACTCTCATGTCTGAATGCTAAATATGAAGCTACAGCCAGCAGCTGGTTAGCTTAGCATAAAGACAGGAAACAGTGGGAAACAGCTAGTCTGACTCTGTCCAAAGGTCACAAAATCCACCTACCAGCAGCTGAAGCTCCCTGATTAACACGTTATATTTGGTTTGAGTCATGTGAACACAAACTGAAGTGTAAAAAAAATGTAATTCGTAGTTTTATGGAAAGTTTTGTGCCGGACTGTTTCTGGAGTTTCCGCTGGTTGCCTGGCAACTGTTCAGAGCCAAGGAATAGTCAGAGATGTAACGTGTTAATCAGTGATCTTTAGAGGTGCTGGTAGGTGGATATTAGAGCCAGGCTAGCTGTTTCCCTCTGTTTCCAGTCTTTATGCTAAGCTACGCTAACCAGCTTACCGCACAGACATGAGAGTGGTATCAGTCTAAGTCTCAGGAACAAAGAGAAGAGGATTGCAGTAAATGTTGAACTGTTCCTTTAAATTCAACAACAAACAGTTGGCTGAAGGTTGCGGAGATTTGAATCGGTGGAGTTTGTTGGGTCTCGTTCCAGTTTTTGACACAAATGTTTTGACTCAAAAATAAGGGTTTGATTTGTCGTATTGTCTCATAAAAGGGATATAAAGTTAACGTACAAAGGGGACTAACCCTGTCAGTTAATAATGAGCCAATCAGAACTCTTCCTGGCTGTCGGGTGCTAACCTTCTTCTTCTCTGAAGGAGATTTGTGTTAAACCGAAAAACAGAATTCACAAATTTCTCTGTTCTCCTGCCACTTAAAACTTGTTGAGGACTTAAACTTCTGTTTCCTCTGCACTCACGCCTCCTGATCATGTGTGGACGGCTGAAAGCATTTGATTGGACAGGAGGGCCAGGGGGCGGGGCTGTTGGAAGGTACAGGGCTTTAAGGAAAGAACAGCAGGGAGTTTTTGTTAAAAAGCAGTTTATTGTGACAGCTAACAAGGTGAAAGCTCAGAGCTAAATCTGTTTTTAATCTCTGAGGACTTTCTCCTGGAGGTGAACGCAGGATAAGTTCTGTTCTTAATCTTCTGATTTAAAACAAGATAATCGCAGCACACCTGCAGTAAATTAACGAAGCGACCTTGAATGCACCTGGTTAACTGATTAGCGAGCTGCTGCCTCATGACAAACACAACGAGAGTCAGCTCTGCAGACTGCACACAGATTCGCCAGTTTAAAGTCCCTGTCGAAGATACTTGGAGAGATCTGATCAACTACACTGAATCATTTTCCAGAGGTTTTTCATCCGTCTGTGTTCAGAACTGTAACACCGTGTTATATTTTAATGTTCTTGTTTAAAAGTTTAGGATCTGACCTGGAGTCTGTGGTTTGTATGAGATATATTTTGCAGAAACATGAGAAGAAGCAGAGTTTCTGGTATTTGACTCCTGCTGTGACTCAGGACTCGGCGGTGGATCGGGTGCTGAGGTGGCGTGTTAAGCTGCCGAGCGGCGGTCAGGCTCACCGAGGATCAGGAACTATTCTGGGGGGGTAAACAGGTTGCATTCTGGGAAGATCAGGATGAGGGACAGTTCCTGAGAGTGAAAAGCGATTCGTTATGTGGGTCAAAACAACAAGTCTGACCTGAAGAGTCACGACAGGCGGCGGATTTAAAAACAACATCCTGAACTCAATCACTCTGTTTGTAGGAACTTTGCTGCTGCTGGTCTCAGATCTGCTTTATTCTGTTCGCTGACGCTCGACCAATCAGCAGCCTCCTCCACATAAAAAACAGGTCGTAACGAATCAAATCAACCAACTTCTCTGCGAAAACATTAAGATCTGCGGGACTTTGATTCCCCAGATGTCGTCTTCTCAGGCAGCGCTTCCTCTCAGACCTCAACAAACCTGGAAAACAAAACTCGACCAGTTCTTATGTGATCAACGTTTCACTGAACATTATAAAACAAACATAACGCTGAGAGGAATAAACAGCAGTAAAAATACAATAGATTATTACATTACAATAGATATTATACACATAAAATACTTACTGCGTACTCGTCCTGAGTGTGAGGGAAGAGGACGCGGTTAGAGAATAAGTTATAATAACTTATTTAGTCATTAGCACTGCAGTACTTACAGAGTAACAAGGCCGAAAAAATGCAGCGAAACAGTGAAACAGTGCTGAAATCGCAACAAAAGTTCTTATATTATTTATTTAAAAATATTTATATACTTACAAAGATGTACTTATTACTTTACGTATAAGAATTTAATTTGGAGTGCTTGTTGGGAAAAATCAGACGGGTTTACCGCAGATATTAAACGTGTATGTTTTTATTTCTGTGAGCTGCAAACATGTCGTCCACCACTGTCGACAGGAAGTGGACGTCCACATTCTTAGTCCCGCCTTCAAAGCTCTGATTGGTCAGCTGTTTCTCCAACTGGGGAAGCAGCTGACCAATCTTCAACGACAGAACTTCCTTAATGAACAGGCGGCAGGTTACTGAACTAACCCTGTGTGTGTGTGTGTGTGTGTGTGTGTGTGTCTCTGTGTGTGTGTGTGTGTCTCTGTGTCTCTGTGTCTCTGCGTGTGTGTGTGTCTCTGTGTCTCTGCGTGTGTGTGTGTCTCTGTGTCTCTGTGTGTGTGTGTGTGTGCGTGTCTCTGTGTCTCTGCGTGTGTGTGCGTGTCTCTGTGTCTCTGTGTCTCTGCGTGTGTGTCTCTGTGTGCGTGTGTGTCTCTGTGTCTCTGCGTGTGTGTGCGTGTGTGTGCGTGTCAGTCGGTGGACATGGCGGGGCTGAAGTACCTCAGCACGGCTCTGGAGACGATGGAGGACCCGGAGAACCCCGAGTGCGACAGCGACGGCTGGCTGCTGGACAAAGGTGTGAAGGAGACGATCGGCGAGCTGCTCTCCAAGCTGAAGACGCTGGGGAAGACCAACCAGGTGGACGAGGGCGGGGACGCGCAGGAGGCCGCCACCTGAGAACCCCACCCGCTACCGAGGACTGAGGTCTCCCCTCCTCCCCGCCTCCTCCCAGCTGCTTCTCCCCCAGAAAACAGGGAGCGAGCGAGGAGAGGTGTTTTCCACCGTCTGTACATACGCCACTGTTAAAATACTACAGCGTGAATAACACACACACACACACACACGCACACACACACACACACACACACACACACACACACACACACACACACGTTCAAAGTGAACAAGTCATTTAAACTTACTGTGAATGTTGATGTTTTCCATTCTGTAAATATGTTGAACAGAGTTTATTTTTAACCAGGAGGAACAGAAACCTGCTGCTGTAAATAAAACATCTGGGTTGGGATTTTAAATTCTATACAAATGTTAAATTAACCCCCCGTCAATGCTTCCTGTCGAGACACCATCGGGCCGGGAAGACGCCGTCTTTACCAGAGCCCGACCGATACGCATTAACAGAATATATTTTATAAATCTGAGGGATTCTTGCCAAACATGTTTGTTTATGTAAAAAACAAACATCAGCGAATGTTTCGTCATCGGCCGTTTGTACGTCCACATTTTGGTATCTGTGTCTCAGACATCGAGTATCGGTCGGACTCTGGTCTTTACCGCCGCCGTCTGACCTCTGACTCGGTTGGTTTACGTGGAAACAGACGGCCCAACATCTGAAAAAAACTAGGGGCGCTCAGTGCTGCCACCGCTGGTCGGACGTGATACTGCTCACCAGCAGGAGGTAAAGACAGGTATAAACACAGTGAGGAAGATTCACGTGTCTTCGTAAATTTTACTTGGACTCCGTCTTTTTAGTTTCACTTGTTTTGTTTTTATGTCACAACTTCTAACTTAAATTCTTTACTGTCACACGTCGTCGCCAGTCGAAGGAAAGATAGCTAACGTAATGTTCACATCTGTAATCTCAAGCACGTGATTGGTGGAGCGTGTTGGGGCAGGACTGAGCCTGGCAGACTGAGTTCAGGGTGAGAATGTCCCGTCGTGGCCGTCTGGTTCCCTGTCAGAGCGACGCTGGTTCAGACTGAAACAGGAACGTTTTTTTACTCTAAAGTTGCAGCCAAACAACACACACGCTTTGATGAGCAAGTTCATCAGACTGTACTTTAATGTTTAGTGTTTGTCAGCGTAGCAGACAGGAAGCTGCGTCAGAGAGTGTGTGTGGGTCAGTCAGCTGTGTAGTGATTAAAGGTCAGTTTTCAGCTACAGGTTGTAATATTTCTATGTTTCTGTTCTCTTTCTTTGTGATATGGAGAGTTGTGATGTTTTCAGCCAGTTGTTGTGGGTTGGTTGGAGCTTGTAGTCGCTCCGCTGTGTACGATAAAACCTATAAAGAGATTGTGACTGACACCAAACTGTCCGACTCCTCTTTTATTAAACTCATCAGCGCAGTTTCTGGACATGCAAACACCAGGTGTACATAGCGTCTTCTGTGTGTCTTCCAGTGTTTTACAGTGTTTTACAGTGTTTCACACAGTGTTTTACAGTGTTTTACAGTGTTTCACACAGTGTTTTACAGTGTTTCAGTGTTTCACAGCGTTTTACAGTGTTTCACAGTGTTTTACAGTGTTTCAGTGTTTCACACAGTGTTTCACAGTGTTTCAGTGTTTCACAGTGTTTTACAGTGTTTTACAGTGTTTCACACAGTGTTTTACAGTGTTTCAGTGTTTCACAGTGTGTTTTACAGTGTTTCACAGTTTTTACAGTGTTTCACAGTTTTTTACAGTGTTTCACACAGTGTGTTTCACAGTGTTTTACAGTGTGTTTCACAGTGTGTTTCACGGTGTTTCACAGTGTGTTTCACAGTGTGTTTCACAGTGTTTCACGGTGTGTTTTACAGTGTTTCACAGTGTTTCACAGTGTTTCACAGTGTTTTACAGTGTGTTTCACAGTGTGTTTCACAGTGTGTTTCACAGTGTTTCAGTGTTTCACAGTGTGTTTCACGGTGTGTTTTACAGTGTTTCACGGTGTGTTTTACAGTGTTTCACAGTGTTTTACAGTGTGTTTCACAGTGTGTTTCACAGTGTGTTTCACAGTGTTTCACAGTGTTTCACAGTGTTTCACAGTGTTTCACAGTGTGTTTCACGGTGTGTTTTACAGTGTTTCACGGTGTGTTTTACAGTGTTTCACAGTGTGTTTCACAGTGTTTCACAGTGTGTTTCACAGTGTTTCACAGTGTTTCACGGTGTGTTTCACAGTGTTTCACGGTGTGTTTCACAGTGTTTTACAGTGTGTTTCAGACAGTGTTTCACAGTGTGTTTCACAGTGTGTTTCACAGTGTGTTTCACAGTGTGTTTCACAGTGTGTTTCACAGTGTGTTTCACAGTGTGTTTCACAGTGTGTTTCAGTGTGTTTCACAGTGTTTTACGGTGTGTTTCACAGTGTGTTTCACAGTGTGTTTCACAGTGTTTCACAGTGTGTTTCAGTGTGTTTCACAGTGTGTTTCAGTGTGTTTCACAGTGTGTTTCACAGTGTTTTACGGTGTGTTTCACAGTGTTTCACGGTGTGTTTTACAGTGTGTTTCACGGTGTGTTTCACAGTGTTTTACGGTGTGTTTCACAGTGTTTCACGGTGTGTTTTACAGTGTGTTTCACGGTGTGTTTTACAGTGTGTTTCACGGTGTGTTTCACAGTGTTTTACGGTGTGTTTCAGACAGTGTTTCACGGTGTGTTTCACGGTGTGTTTCACAGTGTGTTTCACGGTGTGTTTCACAGTGTTTTACGGTGTGTTTCACAGTGTTTTACGGTGTGTTTCACAGTGTTTTACGGTGTGTTTCACAGTGTTTCACGGTGTGTTTCACAGTGTGTTTCACAGTGTTTCACAGTGTTTTACGGTGTGTTTCACAGTGTGTTTCACAGTGTTTCACAGTGTTTCACAGTGTTTTACGGTGTGTTTCACAGTGTTTTACGGTGTGTTTCACAGTGTGTTTCACAGTGTTTCAGACAGTGTTTCACAGTGTGTTTCACAGTGTGTTTCACAGTGTGTTTCACAGTGTGTTTAACAGTGTTTCACAGTGTGTTTCACAGTGTGTTTCACAGTGTGTTTAACAGTGTTTTACAGTGTTTTACAGTGTGTTTCACATAGTGTGTTTCACAGTGTTTCACAGTGTTTCACGGTGTGTTTCACAGTGTTTCAAACAGTGTTTCACGGTGTGTTTCACAGTGTTTCACAGTGTTTCACGGTGTGTTTCACAGTGTTTCAAACAGTGTTTCACAGTGTTTCACGGTGTGTTTCACAGTGTTTCACACAGTGTTTCACAGTGTTTCACCGTGTGTTTCACAGTGTTTCACACAGTGTTTCACCGTGTGTTTCACAGTGTTTCAAACAGTGTTTCACAGTGTTTCAAACAGTGTTTCACAGTGTGTTTCACAGTGTTTCAGACAGTGTTTCACAGTGTGTTTTACAGTGTGTTTCAGACAGTGTTTCACAGTGTGTTTCAGACAGTGTTTCACAGTGTTTTACAGTGTTTCACGGTGTGTTTTACAGTGTGTTTCACAGTGTTTCAGACAGTGTTTCACAGTGTGGTTTACAGTGTTTTACTGTGTGTTTCACAGTGTTTCACACAGTGTTTCACAGTGTGTTTCACAGTGTTTCACACAGTGTTTCACAGTGTGTTTCACAGTGTTTCAGACAGTGTTTCAGACAGTGTTTCACACAGTGTTTTACAGTGTGTTTCACAGTGTTTTACAGTGTGTTTCACAGTGTGTTTCACAGTGTTTCACACAGTGTTTCACACAGTGTTTCACAGTGTTTCACACAGTGTTTCACAGTGTTTCACAGTGTGTTTCACAGTGTTTCAGTGTTTCACAGTGTGTTTCACACAGTGTTTCACACAGTGTTTCACAGTGTTTCAAACAGTGTTTCACACAGTGTGTTTCACAGTGTTTCACACAGTGTTTCACCGTGTGTTTCACTGTGTTTCACAGTGTTTCACCGTGTGTTTCACAGTGTTTCACACAGTGTTTCACCGTGTGTTTCACTGTGTTTCACAGTGTGTTTCACGGTGTGTTTCACGGTGTGTTTCACGGTGTGTTTCACGGTGTGTTTCACGGTGTGTTTCACACAGTGTTTCAGTGTTTCACTGTGTTTCACAGTGTTTAACAGTGTTTCACAGTGTGAAACACACAGTGTTTCACAGTGTTTAACAGTGTTTCACAGTGTGTGCAGGTGGTTAACAGCAGATAAACAGAGTTAATCAGCTCAGAGGAACAGATTATCTGCTGATGTCAGCTGAGGGCCAAGGACAGCGGCCATGACGCAGGGAGACACCTGGGGGGGAGGAGCCATGTCGACGTCCTTTAAAGGACAAGTTCACTGTTTTTAACATGATGTGTGTTTCTGATCCTGCAGTTGAACTCAGGTATTGTTCATACAGCAGGAAGATCACAGTCAGTCTGCTCTGCTGATGGAGGCAGACACAGACCTGCTGGATCCTCTGCAGCAGCAGCTAAAGAAGAAGGTCCAGATTAAACTAAGTCCAGCAGGTTTACTGCAGGTACATGTTGAAATCTTACCTGAAATCAAGAGCGCAGGTTTGTTTTGAACTCTGGTAAGGACGTTTTTTATTGGATGACCAACATGTACAGTTGTGTATATGTCCGCTTGCTCTTTATCTTTTTCACACACACGTTGTCCAGGTTTGAGCACAGCAGTCCACTGGTTACACTGGAGTACTAAATTAACCTCCGAATTACGGATAACCAGTAAACGTGTACACATGTTGATCAATAAGATGCCAGGTGAGATGATGATGTTGCGGATTCTTTATAATGATTTGGACGCTCTTTCTACCAGTGTTTCAGCAGTAAAACATCATTCAAATTACAGCCTCAGATTTAAAAAACAACTAATTATAATTATACTGGTTTTTATATCTCATGTAGACCCACAGCGATCCTGCAGCTGCTCAACGGACCAATCACAGGGCTCCTTACAGCCTGTTGCTAGGCAGAATCCAGATTAGATCAGATTATCTGAGAGGTCAATAAGACAATCAAGATAAACCTCCGAGCCAGAAAAGAACAACTAATCCATGTAACATGTGAGAGACTGTATGTGGTAAAATAGTTTGGACTGGGAGGCACAGTTACTGTAATGGTCCCAATATAATATAATGTTTTCCCTTAATAATAACAACAACCCTCATTTAAAAACTGCATTTTGTGTTTACTTGTTATCTTTGACTAATATTTAAATTAGTTTGATGATCTGAAACATTTAAATTTGACAAACATGCAGAAAAATAAGAAACCAGGAAGGCAAACACTTTGCACACCGCTGCACATGGCCCTGTGTGAAACAGTGAACACAAATCTTCCTGCCTTCCTATATTTCTTTCTTACTTTTTAGGTTTATTTTAATTCTTAAGTACTGAGTCACATTAAACTTTATTCTTGACGCTGCACTTCAGTCTTACGCTGCTCTATTTTAAGTTTTAATTCAGCCGTTGTCTTTACATTTGATCCTTTTATTTCTGGTTCTTAATCATCTACTGTGTTCCTCTTTTATTCCCAGTGCCTGCCTGTTTACTTACTGTGTATTTTATTGTTGTTTTCTGTGTAAAGCACTTTGAAACACTGGTTTTTAAGTGCTATACAAATAAACTTTATTATTATTATTATTATAAATGTAATTATAGTCATGTCATGTGCCCTAATGATGGGGCAGTGATGTTATAAGCCTTTTAATTAGTTTGCACATTCGGTGATGCAGCTGTTGCTTTCAGCTGGATTATGTGTTTAACTTCTCCGTCTAATATTATAATTTGCTCTTCGTTTGTAAAATATGCCGCTCTGCTGTCAGCAGACTTGTCCATGTTGGCGATTGGTCACATGCTGCAAACACCGCCCCTTTTTATGTGAGCGCTGGATTGGGAAAACCAGGGTTAGGGCGGGGAAAGTTGTCAAATGTTAAATGTCTGAACAAGAACAAGAACTAAAATTAGTTCAGATTGAGATTGAAAGTTAAGGATAATGGAGGAGGTCAAGTCTGTCTTTATCTGCATTGATCTTTCACTTCAGATCAATCACATCATCAGATTCTGACTGACCGAATGACTAAACAGCTGCTGCTGATTGGCCGACTGCAACCACCGAGAATAATATATTCCATTACATTCATTTAGCTGACGCTTCTCTTAAAGCAACTTACAGTAAGTGCATTTCAGCCGTGTGGATACAACCCAGAAACTGAGTCATGAAGTGCATCAACGTTATTCTATATTCGGATCTCCATTAGCTGCCTACTCTTCCTGAGGTCCTCATGCAACGAAACATAACATATAAAACAAGACATGCACACGTGAAAAAAGTCTTAAGAACATGTTCAAGACAGTAAAAGTCAAGTAACAAAACTAAACATCACAACACATCACATTCAGTCACAGTTGTTCAAGTCGGTTAACGAACATTGGAGGTTATTTCGTAGAAAAGGTTTCAGTCGTGGTCGTCTGGACGCTGTTTTCAGAATCAAGACGTTTCGGCTCCCATCCGGAAGTCGTTCTCAATTGTGAAAATGGTCTGATAACTCAGAAATTTAAGCTACTCTGTGTTGCTTAAGCCCCGCCCTCAGGGAGGAGTCTACCTGAGTATCTGTTGATTAGCTAGTTTCACCTGAAACTGACCTAATAGTTTCCATGATGGTCCAGTAATCAGTAACCAGGCCTGTTGTTTTCTGGCTGCACCTCCCTCATCACTGTTAAGTACCTGATTAGCATGTGATCGGCTTGACCACGGTGTTAATACACTGTGGTAAACTTTGGGCAGGTTGAATCTCAGACCACCATTTCTGTTCAAAGAGGGGTTTTCTTTTTTCACAAAATGGCTTCTTTGACTCCTCTTTCAAACCGACTCTTCTCTCTACTTAGACTCTTCACCTCGCTGTCTTCAGATGTGCGGTTTGTAGCACATCCACACTCCTGGACAAATGAGGGACTACACCATTGGAGGTTATTGTTAGTGTTTTTTTAGTAGTCTTTTAAAATTTGCCTTCCTGGGTGCTTCAGTGACCATCGCTGGTAGCTTGTTCCACGTTGTGATGGCTGTATACATTACAGATCTGCACACTGCATCTGTTCTGGGTTTAGCTAGATAACCCCTAGTGGCCTGCCTGGCAGCGTGACTGCGCTGGTCTCCCATATAATTTCTGTATGTATAGACAATTAGGTTGTTTACTAAAACAGATATTCCTAAAGAAACGCATTAGATTGCATGTTAATGTTACGGCTGTGACAGTTTGTTTATTCCCCTGTGTGTCTCTGTGTCTGGGGGTGTGGCTACTCCTGCTGACTCCACCTGACTCCACCACTGTCACTCACCTGAGATCCTTCACCCACTCACTCCGCTCAGCCGACGCACCTGCCTCCCATCAAGCTCATCGACGCCAGTAAATCTACTCCGGCTCTCCAGTCACTCATCGCCAGATTGTAGTTTCAACCACAGTGGATCGTTACTCCGTTACCCCCCCTACCTGCTTACCTGTTCTGGATCTTTATCCCAGTCTTGCCAAGCTTCACCATCATACCTTCACATCCTCGCTGCCAGCCCTGGATCCCAACCCCTGGTCTCCACCCACTTCCCTTCCCTTTCTTTAATAAATCTCTTTATATCCCTACCCCTTGTCTGAGTCCTGCCCTTGAGTCTAACCTCTCGTCTAGTCTGAGCCACGAGAGTCTGGCATGCAGCCTCTCTGGACTCTGCCACACCCAGCGGACAGGGCAGTGCGAGCCTTGCAGCTTTATTTTCAGCGATTTGGAGCTTAAACAGATCTTTTTTGGCTGCACCCGACCAGACTGCTGAGCAGTAATCAAGATGAGATCAAACTAGTGTCAAGCGTGCGGCGGGAGCGGATTACATAACAAATAAAGATGAATCCGATTTTTACTGAGTTCATACCATTTAGTCTTTACTAAATAAAAAGAACAGAGAATCACTGAGATGGTGAAGAGACAGATCAACTTCCTATTTATAAAAACATGATGATGATCTGCAGTTTACAGAATCATCCAGCAGGGGGAGACATTTCTTTACAATAAGCTTATTAAGGTTATTAATGAATTAATAAAATCTGACTCATTATTCATAAATAATCTGCTTTTGATGTTCGGTGAAACATGCAATTAAAATTACGTGGATTAAATGTTTAATTCTGGGTGATGATGGAGATCATAAGAGCTGAAGAAGAGCAGGAAAAATGAAATGTAGGAGGAAAAAAGGAGGAAGAGGGAGAAGAAAAGGAGGAGGAGGAGAAACAACAACCAAAAGAGGAGGATGAGGAGGAGCAGCATCGCTCTTCAGTCTGTCAGACACTGAGGACGTTTGTGGAGGTTCAGATGCTCAGACTGACTGTTTGAATCATCGACTCTGATCCTCCTCCTCTCAGACAGGAGGAGGAGGAGGAGGAGGAGGAGGAGGAGGAGGAGGATGTGCTGCTGCTGCTCTTCAGTCTCAGATTCAACAACGAGAAACCAGAAGTCAAACAGGATCCACTGATGAAATTTATATATACTAACATACATATATAAATATATATATATATATATGCTTCAGGTATTTTGATGTTGGAGAATTGAAACGTGTGAAGCTTCATGTTCAACGCTGAAATCTGGTGAGTTTTGATGTTGATGTGAGGTGCTGATTCGTCTAAAACTGTCAGAGATTAAACTGAGTGGCTCTGTTATTGTTTGTTTTTTGGGTTTTTGGTGCCACAGGACAAAATATTCTTATGACTCAGAAAATATATAATAATGGAGAGAGAGAGAGAGAGAGAGAGAGAATTTAAAATCCAACTAGGCCAGTAGGTCATTGAAACAGAAATAACACTCATTTTTTATTTCATTCAAGCACCAAAGAAGAGTGAGAAGATGAAAACGGGAAGCTGATGAGACAGAAAAGCTTCTGTTTGAGATGGAAGACGGAGTCTGGAAACAGCAGCTGGTGTTTTTAACAGAGTTTGGATGCTGATTTATTTAAAATACAGACGCAGCTTCAGTTTTTTAACAGACAGATGACGAAGCAGCCTGCGTTTTTAACAGAAGAGTCTGAAGCCGTATGATTTTTTAACAAACAGAATGAGGTTTAGAAGTAGCAGCTGGTGTTTCGAACAGACAGGAGCTGAGGTTTGGAAGCAGCACGGCATGTTTTTATTAATGGAAAATAAAGTTTGGAAGCAGCAGCCGGTGGTTTAATTAACAAAAGGATAACGTGTGGAACCAGCTTCAGATTTTTAACAAACAAAGGATGAAGTTTGGAAGCAGTCTTTGCACCCTGAACGTCGGCGGTCGCAGGTTTTGCTTCTCGGCCGAGCTGATGAAGCGCCTCCCTCTCAGCAGACTCAGTCGGCTGCATCGCTGCGTGTCGGAGAGCGAGCTGCTGGAGCTCTGCGACGACTACGACCGTGACAGGAACGAGTTTTTCTTCGACCGGCACTCGGAGGCCTTCAGCTTCATCATGCTGTACGTGCAGCACGGGAAGCTGCGCTTCGTGCCGCACATGTGCGAGCTGTCCTTCTATAACGAGATGCTGTACTGGGGCCTGGAGAGTGCCGACCTGCAGTCGTGCTGCCAACGGCGCCTCGACCAACGCATGTCTGACTGCTTCGTCCACTTCTTCCCTGAGGAGGAGCCGCGGGGCTCCTCGGGGCCCCGGAGCCACTGGCTGGAGAGGATGAGGAGGACGTTCGAGGAGCCCACGTCTTCGCTGGCGGCGCAGATCCTCGCCTCGGTGTCGATGCTGTTCGTGGTCATCTCCATGGTGATGCTCTGTGCCAGCACTTTACCGGACTGGAAGACCACCGAGACCCTGGACCAGCACAGGTAGGACACATCCGAGACCAGCTGAAGACATACTGTACATACACACACGCATACTGTATGATTGTCTCTCCCTCTGATTGGTCCTCTCTCTCCCCCCTCTCTCTGATTGGCTGTCCTCCCGGCAGGATCATCGAGGCGGTGTGTATCGGTTGGTTCACGGTGGAGTGTATCGTCCGTTTCCTCGTATCTCGGGATAAATGTGAGTTTGTCCGTCGTCCTCTGAACATCATCGACCTGTTGGCCATCACGCCGTACTACGTCTCTGTTACCGTGACGATCCTGACGGGGGAGAACTCCCAGCTGCAGCGGGCCGGCGTCACTCTACGCGTCCTGCGCATTATGCGGATCTTCTGGGTGATCAAGCTGGCCCGTCACTTCCTGGGTCTGCAGACGCTGGGCCTGACACTGCGGCGCTGCTACCGTGAGATGATGATGCTGCTGGTCTTCATCTGCGTCGCCATGGCGATCTTCAGCGCACTGGCCCAGCTGCTGGAGCATGGCCTGGACCTGGAAACCGGAAACCAGGACTACGCCAGCATCCCCGCTGCCTGCTGGTGGGTCATCATCTCCATGACGACGGTGGGATACGGGGACATGTACCCGGTGACGGTGGCGGGCCGCGTGCTGGGTGGCCTCTGCGTGGTGAGCGGCATCGTGCTGCTGGCGTTGCCCATCACCTTCATCTACCACAGCTTCGTCCAGTGCTACCACGAGCTCAAGGTGCGCTCCGCCCGCTGCACCCACAGCCTGTCCGCCGAGTTCATCCACTGACCAATGAGCAACGCTGCTGCTGAGGTGCAGCAACACGAAGTTCATCAGCTGATCGCAGCTCTGCCCGGCAGGAAATTACGTCTCATAACCACCAAAAACTACAAAACGTCACATCAGGTCCTACGACAACTTTTCACAACTTTACTAAAACGTTTTGTTTTCAACGAGTCACAGCTGAAGAGCTGCCTCACCTGTTCAGTTCAGGTTTGTTTTTAGGAGTTGCAGGTGTATTTCATGTGTAATAAGAAGTTATTGGTAAACAGAAGCACATAGTAAGTGAGTTTATACAAAAGAATCGGGGAATAATATACTCACACGGCTGTGACTGAGATCCTTTTAAACTCACATAAATAATCATTTATTGGAAACTTTATTCTCCATGTTTGTTGAATTCCTGCAATTGACAAAAAGAAATATTAAACTAATTGAAAGTGGATAAACTGAACACTGTGAACACAAGTTTTACCTTGAACTATGGCCAAATCACACCAACCTGTCCGATGTATTTCAGTTTCTTTATTAGTAAATCAGAGAGCTGTAAAATTAAGCTTTAACACGATTTGTTCTCCAGATCGAGCAGCACAGACGAGCCTGTTTGTTCGTCTATGAGAGCAAATAAAGAGCAAAAGAAACTGAATCTGTAATTGTGAAATTTAATTGCTACTGAATATTTAATGTTGCAATTTAAACCTTGAAATAATTTCCTTTAAAAACCATCTGTCTGAAATTACGTGCTCTGAAGTCACTTTGACATTTTCAGCAGTCAATTTGAAGTTGTACAGTTTTATTTCAGGTATGCACACACACACACACACACACACACACATATATATATATATATATATATATATATATATATATATATATATATATATATATATATATTAGGGTTCACAAATTCAGATAAAAGTATTGAGAAACTATATTCAAGCTGCTCAAATTCAAAAAGCTAAATTCTGAAAAATGAAAAATCTGGTCGCTTAAATAGTTTTTGTCAAATTCAGATCTGAACGTGTCAGAGACAGAAGATAATCAATCTAGCCGGGATGGGATCGATCAGAACTATCGGGTTACATTAATGTATGTATTATTAATAGATATGACGTGGCGCCTCCACTCAGCCGGTGGTCACTTGCGGTACTGCACCTAAAAGGATCATTTTCCCCACAGACCTCCATAATAGAAGACGTGTGTAAAACTGTCGACAGGACGACTCCAGCTGTAAACCAGCTCAGTTAATACTGTTTGTGTTATGACTTTTTAATGGAGGTTTTATGTTTTTTATATTTGTAAAACCTTAGTCTGTGACGTCTCAATGTAAAGTCTATGGGCCAGCAGGAGAAACACTACTGAGCATGTGCAGTGGGACACAAGTGCTCAGTGAGCAGTTTTCATGTAAGTGACTGGACGCCATCTTTGAGCCTGATATCCAGTTCTTCTGATAGATCCATGGTTACATTCTGTCAGTCATCTGAAGGTAAAATATACCCTAACCCTAATCCGTGTATTCAGTTGATATAAGATTCAAATCTTTCTGGTTGTTATTTGCTTCCATAAAAGTGGACAAACGCCCCTTTAATTATAATGAATGACAGTGACGCTTCCAGGAGCTGTCTGGTTTCTTTGAAAGAGTTATTAGTAAACCAGAGTAAAATCAAGCGAAGACGAGCTGTTTGCCTCAGCAGCTCCTCAGTTTTCAGTCTTGTGTATGTACATGAACACCTTCAGGTCTGACTGAGATGAACTTTTCTGTGGATCTTCACGATCTCCAGACCATGATTCCAAATCCTCCTGAATGTTTCCTTCAGACCAAAAACATTTCAGAAATTTTCCCTTTGGACGCAGGAAATAGAAACATCAGCTGATCTTCTTTCTGCTCCTCAGAGGACGAACCCTTTATATGTTACTGTTCCCTGTAGCGCCCCCCTCAGGATCAACATGTTCAGCTGTTTGTGTCTCCTCTCGCCCCTCTGTTAAACCAGCAGTCTGTGGTGTAACTGGATCTGTTGAGACCGGCTAGACACCGTCCACGGTTTCCATGGCAACAGCAGACTCAGAGACAGGAAGTTAAAGTGTTGGAAACATTTGGTTTTGAATGTCAGGACGGCGGAGCTGCTGAAGTGTGAATTATCTCAATGAAGACACTTCTTCTACTTCCATTTTTTCTTCTTCTTTGGAAAACTGCAGGGTTTAAACCAAAGCACAACTAATGGATCCCTTTACGCTTTAACCAGTGACAGTCTGTTCCTTCTTCCTTATCTTTCTTTTTCTTTCCTTCCCTTCGCACAGATGCGTCTCTGTGAGCTAAAACACAATTTTATCTCTTAAATGTTCGTAATTTCTTCATTAAATCCAGATGAATTCTTCATTAAAGGAGCAGTTTGTGTATTTCTGAAGCATCAGTTTGAACTCCTAACTGGCTGAAAACACATCTTTTCTCCAACTTTAAGGACCGACCTCAGAGAGATCAGTTCATGTAGAAATGCAGGTTTCTTAGTAGATTTTAAAGAAGTCTCTGAGGTCCCTGAGGTCTGAACCTCGGGTACTTTTACTACAGGATGCTGCTTTTGTTTGGCTGTTTTTTAAATGAAAGATGTGTGTGAGTTCCAAATTATATTACAGCTGTAAAACACAAATAAAATCCAAATCAATCTGATCATCTGGGAGCCACCTGATCAGCCAATCATCATCTTGCTCATGGTGGATTTGTTGGGTCTCTGTAAATAACATTATAAAGAGTTCGGTCTGGACCTGCTCTGTAGGAAAAGTGCAGTGAGATAACTTCTGTTATGAATTGGCGCTGTATAAATAAAAGTGAACTGAATCAGAGGGCAGTACAAAGACTCATGGAGCAGGTGTCTCTGAGTTTTATGTTACATTTTATGTTATCAGGATGTTAGAAGGAACATTTCTGTCCGGAGGGCAGAGCACCTCCCTGGACCTGGACCCGGACCTGGACCCGTGCTCAGTTATTTCAGTTCATATTAATTATTGTTGCACAATGAAATGTTTAAACGTGCGAAACACGAGGCAACAAACGGACTCATATCTGTTGAGGTGTCTGGAAAATCCTTCAATTTTAAAGAGGTTTGAACCCAGAAACACGAAGTGATCCTCTGTCACATCACACAATAAATACTCAACACACAATAATACTGCTGCTTATATTATTAGTGTGACATTATTATTAAAGTAGCATAAACATTTGAATCCACTTTAATATATGTTGACCTTTTATGCCAAGTTATATTTAGTCTGTAACTGTATTTGAAATTTGTTTTATTGACGCAAAGAAGAAAAATCAGCTTCTCTGTTTAAAGACTTTGAGTCACAGAGATTTTAGACAGAGAAGAAGAAGAATCAGAAGAAACAGAATCAGACACATTAAATATGGAAGCTGCTGCTCTGGACTGCAGGAAAAAATTATCTCCACGATCCCCCCGGCTGCAATAACCCCACTATGAGCACACCAAATGATCAATAATCCCAATATCAACACACCAAATTATCTGACATGGAAACCTCAAATTAAGATGAAATATAATAAAATGAAATATTCATATTCACTCTGTTGTTTCTGGTGAAGTGTGTCGAAGTTTCCTGCCATGAAGATGGTTATAGCTCTTCCTCTGGTTTAGTTCAGCCCAGAAGAAGAACTTTACTCCCGGCAGGAATACGTTGTGTTTTCTGATGAAACATTGCTCTTTGTTCCAGGATGCTTCGCTGCTGCACTTTAAACTTTAAGTGAAAATCATCTTATTTTCTTTTTGATGTTACGAAATAATTTCAGTTTCTTTTTGTTTGTCATGTTTGTTTCTCAGCTTGAACACCTGCACAGGTGAATTTATATCTGTATCAAAGTTGAAGCAAATTCAGTGTTATAAAGTTCCCAAAAGTGTCTGTGTTTTAAAACAATTTGGTTGCTTTACACAAAAGTGATTGAAAAAAAGCATTGAAAAATGAATAATTATGACAACCAATCCTGTTACTCAGAAAGATGACGTCACATATTTTCAATTTCATAGATAGATAGATTTTCATAGATAGATAGATTTGTAGAAAACATTTAATGTGTAAATTTACTCAGCAGGTTAAATAATTCTGATTGTAACCAACATTAAAATCACATGTTTTACATCAATAATAATAATAATAATAATAATAACCAAATCAGATAAAATATTAAAACTCTCTGAAGGGAGTGTTTCTGCATTTTATGCAGAATGTATATGGCGAGTTCCGCCCTCTGTTTTCCTTTATATTTAGTTTTCTACACACCTGCACCTCCAGTCACCAGCCTGTCAAGCTCCTGAAGTTTGCAGATGACACCACCCTCATTGGGCTCATCTCTGATGGGGATAAGTCCGCCTACAGGTGGGAGCTTGACCACCTGGTGACCTGGTACAGCCAGAACGACCTGGAGTTTAACGCTCTGAAGACAGTGGAGATGGTTATGGATTATTGGAAGAACCGAGCCCCACCCGCCCCCATCACCCTGTGTGACTCCCCTGTCAAGACTGTGGAGTCCTTCAGTTCCTGGGCACCATCATCACCCAGGACCTCAAGTGGGAGCTGAACATCCCTCACCAAGAAAGCCCAGCAGAGGATGTACTTCCCGTGGTAGCTGAAGAAACTAAACCTGCCAGAGACAATGATGGTGCACTTCTACACCGCCATCATCCAGAGTCCATCCTCACCACCTCCATCACCATCTGGTACACTGCTGCCGCTGCCAAGGACACGGGCAGACTGCAGCGTATCATTCGATCCGCAGAGATGATGAGTGGCTGCAATCTACCTTCCCTCCAGGACCCTGAAGCGAGCAGGAAAGATTGTGGCTGACCCCTCCCACCCTGGATCCAGCAGTCCATCAGGACCAAAACCTCACGCCGCAGAGACACTTTCTTTCCGTCTGCAGCCTCATCAAAGCCTGGCAGGTGCAGCTGGTGGCGGTACTGGCCCAGATGCTGGGCAAAATTGCAGCGATGCACCAGGAGCAGACGGCGTCTAATAGGCGGCAGCTGGAAAGGATGCAGGAACAGGCGGAGAAGCAGACCCACCTGCTAGCAAGCCTGGTGTCCCAGTCGGGAGCCGCACTACCACCATCCCCACCATTCTCCCTCTTTGGCGTCACCCTCCACAAGATGTCGGCGGCGGATGACCCCCAGTCATTCCTTGAAATGTTCGAGGTGACGGCAATGGCATGTGGACGGCCGGCGGCAGAGTGGTTGGTGCGGCTGCTGCCACTGCTCTCCGGGGAAGCGCAGACAGCGGCGCTCAGCCTGGGATCGGCTGGGATTCTCCAGGATGAGCACAATTGGGATAGGTGGCTAGATCCTCTGTTGTTTGCAGTGCAGGAGGTATCCCAGGTCTCCACGGGATTTTCTCCCTTTGAGCTGCTATTTGGCAGAAAACCCTGGGGGGTTCTGGACCTGGTTAGAGAAAACTGAGAGGATGATCCGAGCCCCAGTAAAAACGAAGTTCAGCACGTCCTGGACCTGAGAGCAAAACTCCACACGTTAGGGCAGTTGTCACGAGAGAATTTGCTCCAGGCTCAGGAATGTCAACAACGCCTGTACGACAGAGGGGCTAGACTGAGACAGTTCACGCCGGGAGAGAGAGGGCTTGTATTAGTCCCTTCTTTTCTTCTCTTTGTGGTCACACAGCGAGTGGGTGACGTGGACGATGAGGTTGTGCGGTCAGACAGGGGAGGGGCAACGCAGATTTACCACCTCAACCTCCTAAAAGCATGGAGAGAGGTGGAGCCTGTTGCTCTGGTGACAACGGTGAGTGAGATAGATGAGTTTGGGCCTGAGGTTTCAAAATCGGCCAGTGCCGCCTCGCTCCCTTTTGGCAAACATCTCGCACTGTTCCAGAGAACAGACGTTGCCGAGTTGCAACAGCGTTTTGCCGATGTGTTCTCCCCCCTTCCGGGTCGCACCAACATCATAGAGCATCACATTGAGACTCACCCAGGAGGTGCGTTCACGGCCCTACCGGTTGCGTGAGCACAAATGGAAAATGGTTCAGGAAGAATCAAAGGCCATGCTGAAGATGGGGGTAATAGAAGAGTCCAACAGTGCCTGGTGTAGCCCCATCGTTCTTGTAGGCAAGAAGGATGGGACTATATGGTTCTGTGTGGACTACCGCAAAGTGAATGATGCGTCACGATTTGATGCCTAGGGTTGACGAGCTCCTGGATCAGTTAGGCACCGCTCGTTTTTTCACGATGCTGGATTTGACCACTCCACACATTCGGGTTGTTTGGGCCACCGGCCACCTTCCAACGCCTCATGGACCGAGTGCTACGTCCGCACACTGCATATGCGGCCGCCTACCTGGATGACGTTATCATCCACAGTGACAGCTGGGCGGAGCATATGCGGCGGATGGCTGCAGTGCTCGGGTCAGTGAGGCAGGCCGGTCTCACCGCCAACTCGAAGAAGTGTGTGGTTGGACGGAGGGAGGTACGGTATCTGGCGGAGGGCAGGTGCGCCCCCAGATAGACAAAACGGCTGCAATTGCCGCCTGCCCGAAGCCCAAGTCAAAAAAAGAGACGAGGTGGTTCCTGGGGCTGGCCGGTTATTACCAGCGGTTCGTTCCCAACTTCGCAGAGCTGACCAGTCCCTTGAACGAACTCACCCGGAAAGGTGCCTCAGATCCGGTCCAGTGGACAGAGAGGTGCCGACTGGCGTTTGAGATGGTAAAACAAACCCTCTGCGGGGAGCCTCTCCTCCAAACACCTAACTTTTCTCTCCCTTTTGTTCTGCAGACTGACGCGTCGAACAGAGGAGTGGGGGCCGTTTTGTCCCAGCAGGTGCAGGGTGCCGACCGCCCGGTCGTATAAATCACCTGGAAGCTGTCAGAAAGGGAGGCCAGGTACAGCACAATCAAAAAAGAGTGCCTGGCCATCCGGTGGGCGGTCGAGGCCCTGCGGTATTACCTGCTGGGGCGCCCATTAACCCTTTGTTCGGACCATGCCCCCCTCCGCATGAAGGATGCCAACGCCCGGATCAGCCGGTGGTATCATCAGGGAGAGGTAATTGGCACAGCTGAAACCGGTTAATTAATTATGCTCTCCCTAAATACAGTAACATGCTGGACCTGGGGAGGAGGACAGCCAGCCAGGGAGGCTGGCTTTTGAGGACACCGAAGAAGAAGCAGAAGTGGTCGGAGTAACAGGCGATGCTGGAAGGAAAATTGTGTGTGGAGAAAAAGAAATAAATAAAGACTGTTGCTGGAAAACGTGGTCTCAGGGCCAAGGGAACTCACGGTAGCACGATTCTGATACAGTTGCACATTGCACACACTGTAATTTAAATAACATATCTTCATATTTTGCATATTTGCAAAGCATCTGCAGCAATGTCTTGAACGTCGTACATAGAAAGCAATACGATCCCAAGAACACATGTGCTTGCACATCTGCATAATTTTCATTAAAAATCTCTTGCTAAATTTCTCCCAGATTCCCTTCGATATAATGTAGGGGAGGTATGTCAGTGCATGAGTGAGATTGTCTGTACAGTTCATGTGAAATGTCAAATTTCTTTCTCCCAACTCTTTACCAATGTCATCCACCCAGGATGTATCGCTGCCATCATCCTGGGACTTTGGAAAGTAATTAGGCCTGTTGTAAATTGGTGGCACATCACACCATGCATAAGGCCTCACACCTGTACAAAAAAAAAAAGCTAAATTTAGAACAATCGAAATATGCAACATTTACATTTTCTGCACAAATATTTAGAACGGCCCTATAAACAGGAGAGATTTGAAATGTTTGAGGTGCTCAGGCCATGCTGGTCTGGGCAAAGGTATGCATGTACCGGGGTCTGCCTGTGCTGGTTTGTTTCCGAGTGATGACCAGACATACAGAACAACTCAGGAGGTCGGCGACAAAGGCGGGGACCCTCTGGGGGTTGAACAGGATGCCAGTGGCGAGGACGGAAGGCCTCTGGAGGTCTGAAGGGAGGCCGGCGGCGTGGCTGGAGATCAAGACCAGGGTCTGGCAACAGGGCAGCAGGACTGGAGGCCGACAACTGGAGTGTAGAGCTGAGAACCGCTGGATCCAGGGAAACAGGAGACTGGAGGATCTGCAGCAACTCAGCAACAGGGGATTGCTCAGCTCAGAAAGTTCAGAGTCAGCTGAGGTACAGGAACAGGTGACTGCAGAGGCTCAACAGGATCAGAGGACAACTGCAGCTTAGCAGGGACTGGTGACCCCAGCAGCTCAGAGAGTTCAGAGTCAGCTGCAGCTCAGGAACGAGTGACTGCTGCAGCACAGAGTTCAGGAGGTTGCGGCCCAACCGGAACAGGAGATCCAGCAGAGGCAGGAATGTGCTGCACAGAGTCCAGGGGGCTGCTGAGGCCCAACTGAGGCCCAACGGGGAGTTCAGGAGGCCGCTGCAGCCCAGGAATCGGTGATGGCAGCAGCGCAGGAGCAGGCGTCGGCCGGGACGAGGAGCAGGCGTCGGCCGGGACGAGGAGCAGGCGTCGGCCGGGACGAGGAGCAGGCAGGACTGATGACGGGTCAGAGGCACTCGACCGCTGAATCTCTGTGGCGCTGATCTGACACCGAGGACAGGAAGAACACAGACTAAATACACTCAGGTAGGGGAGACAACGAGACACAGGTGAAACCAATAAGGGCGAGCAAACTAATCACAAGCAGGAAGTAAAACTACACAAGACACATGAGGGAGAACTCTTACCAAAATAAAACAGGAAATAACATAATACAAACCCAAAACCACGACAGTATATGTAAATTATAGATTATCATGTCTGAATGTTGAAACTTGAATAAATGTGGCAGAAACATGTTGGATAGTTTTTACTTTTTCGTTTAAAAAATAAGACCTGAAGGACTATGATGATTGATAGGAAGGAGACGTTTTTCAATGAACACTGTTATTATTATTATTATTACTTATTTTAGATTCTCATCATATGTTTCAGATTTTTAAAACAATCAGATCAGGATTTTGTTTTGTATTTTCTGAGGATTTGATGAAGGATGTGTTTGTCACGTTCAGAAGAGGACCCAAATGCAGGACTCAGGCAGGTCGAAGAACACAAGACGAGTTTATTACTCACTTAAACGGCAATCAGAATCAGAAATACTTTATTGATCCCTGTAGGGAAACTCTTTGTTACAGTAGCTCGCCTTTACGTCAGTGCACACAGGAGAAAACGATATTATACACTATAAACAGGTCAGAAATAAATTAAGTAACATGTTGGTATAAGTATAAGATAAACTAAGTGTCGAGTACCAACACAACACAACTTAGAGTGGCTGAGAAGTCCAGGTAAGTAATCCAAAACGACCAACACAAAAAATAACAGGCGCAGGAAACATACAGGACTGAAGAGAACAAGCTGAACCGGTGGGGACAAACACAGGCACACGGTACAAACGCAGACTAAATACAAGCTATCAAAGACAGGAAGCAAAACTACCAGACACAAGAGGGAGGGAGAATATTACAAAATAAAACAGGTAGAAAAGGTTTCAGTCGTAGTCGTCTGGACGCTGTTTTCAGAATCAAGACGTTTCGGCTCCCATCCGGAAGTCATTCTCAATTGTGAAAATGGTCTGAGAACTCAGAAATTTAAGCTACTCTGTGTTGCTTAAGCCCCGCCCTCAGGAAGGAGTCTATCTGAGTATCTGTTGATTAGCTAGTTTCACCTGAAACTGGCCTAATAGTTTCCATGATGGCCCAGTAATCAGTAATCAGGCCTATTGTTTTCTGGCTGCACCTCCCTCATCACTGTTAAGTACCTGATTAGCATGTGATTGGCGTTAACAGTGATGAGGGAGGTGCAGCCAGAAAACAACAGGCCTGATTACTGATTACTGGGCCATCTTGAAACTATTAGGTCAGTTTCAGGTGAAACTAGCTAATAAACAGATACTCAGGCAGACTCCTCCCTGAGGGCGGGGCTTAAGCAACACAGAGTAGCTTAAATTTCTAGTTCCCGTCCAATTTTTTCACAATTGAGAATGTCTTCCGGATGGGAGCCGAAACGTCTTGATTCTGAAAACAGCGTCCAGACAACCACGACTGAAACCTTTTCTACGATAGAACACTGCTGGACGAATGAGGGACGACACCGTCTTAAAATAAAACAGGAAATAACAGGACAAAAACTCAAAACCATGACAGTGTTAGTGTTTTACAGATTAAGGTATTTTGATGATGATGATGGTATGATTTAGGTTTGTGGAGGTTCCGTTTTCAGCTGTCAGTCTCTCCCCCATTAACACCACCTTTAACAGATTTAAGGTGGTGTGACTCCAGTTGGAGGGAGGAGGGCAGATGCAGGACATGTTTTAAACCATTATAAAATATAGACCCATTTATAGCCTGAAATTATAAATGAGATTATAGTAGACTTTTATTTTCTTCAGATCCGGAATTCATTTCTTTGAAACCAAATATTTAAAATGTTGTAATTTTAGTTCTACAGTATCTATACTGTAGTATTATAACTTCCGGTCAGGCAAATCACAGACGCCCTGCAGCCACGGGTCCTTCTGCCGCTCTGACGTCATTACGCAGCGCAGCGTCGTCAGCAGGAGGCGCTGGATAAACTGGGGGAGCAGAGCAGCAGGTTAGGTGTGTCGTCAGTAACAGGTTAAATATCGGTGTGTTCAGGTGTGTTACCTGAGGCAGAGATGTACTACCGACTGAACGGAGTGACGCAGCGGCTCACCGGAGCTCCCGCCGCCGCTTACAGCCCGCAGGTGAGACCCGAACACCGCGTGACCTTGTTTGCACCGGAGAGCAGCTGCAAATGCTAATGCTAATGCTAATGCTAACCAGAAACAACAGGATTGTTAGTGAGTGGAGGAATATAGTGATCAGTTATCGATCATGTAATCAATAGATCAGATAAAATGGGTTTAAATCTGATCTGAGGTCTGTCAGCTTTAGAGTTTATTTACCTGATAAAATCTCTGATCAGCTGTTTGTGTTATTGATGATCAGTGACGTCAGAGGACAAACTTCCTGATTCATTAAATAAAATTTAAATAAACAGTTTATCAGTCAGCTGATCTTCTTTTCTGAACATTTATTTTCATTATCAATCCATCAGCCGATTCTTTTCCTGATTAATTGATGAATCTAACAGTCAGTGAAGATGTTGATCAGTTGTTCTTCAGGTGTTTTGTTTTGTTTGACAGATTAAAAACAGATTCAGTTACTTTGATAGAAAAGATCTTAGCAGCGATTTTGGAGAGCAGCGACGAGGATGAGGGAGGAGTTTCAGAGCCTGAAGGGTTTGATTCCAACGATGAAGAGGAATACCGAAATGTTAGGGATCCATTTGAAGATGGGTAAGTGTGTTTATTTTACTATATCACAGTAATTGTGCACTTGGCGCTAAGCTAAATGTGACCGTCTTGGCTAAAAACAAAGTTAAGTAAAATTAGTCACGAGCCGTCCGTTAGTAAAAGTTTACTCTGTTTTAAAGTTATTTCTTTCTGTAAAAGTGAGCTTCATTTACAAAAGTATAGATCAGAGGCTTATATATAATAATAATTATAATATTATATATAATAACTAATGTAATATTGTTTCACTTCCATTCACACTTTGAAGACACGCTTTGACCGCTGGTTATTGTATCATACTGTTCTGTGCAGATGAGACTTTGACTTTCGTAGAATTGTATTTGTTTATGTTTGCGATTTTATACTGAATGTGAAATATCTGGAAATCTCGGTAGAGTTTTGAAATGGAAGCGTCTCCCCACCCCCACATGTCATTCAGGTGTGATTTGCTGCTGTTGGTCGGGACAGGTAGCACATAGATACAGAGTAGAGAAGCAGTCAGCCTCACACCTCCACAGGTGTGAACTGATGTGTGTGGGGGATCTGGAGGAAGTAAAGAGAAACGGGTGAGAAGTTTCTTTCAATGAACTTCGCAGTAGTGAATGTCCTAAATAGTGTTTTTGTTCCAGAGAGGATTCACCGCTGCCAGGGCCCAGTGAACCACGGCCATCCCCGCCGGCCCGGCCAGCCGAGAGGTCCCGTGCCCCCGAGCACGAGCACCGGCACCCCCACCTAGACAGCAGCCAGCTCCGCTGTCTTGGAAGACAGACAAAGACCTGGACTCGGTTCCCCCGTCTCAGGTTTCAACCAGCTCGGACACCAGGGCCGCAGCTCGGCTCCGCCCCTCGACTTAAACTTTTCTTTCCTGAACAAACGGTACAAACGCTGTCAGAAGAACGGACAGACTTGAACACGGGATTTTAGAAGTACATCGGGCTGCTTCTGTACGTGGCGAAACTCGACAGCATCGCGGATTACTGGAGGCAGAATCACCTCGTTTCTCTGCCGCTTCCATCGCAGATCGTGCCACGGGACCGATACAGAGCAATGCCTGGAAGCTGGAAGCACAGCTGACCGTGACGGACTCTTCCGACTAAAACCCCCGATGGACGCCATAAAGAATGCGTGCAAGACGTTTTATCGTCCCCACAGAGACGTGGATGAAAGAAAGGTCGCCTCGAAGGCGTACATGAAGGCAAAACCCCCAAAGTGGGGATTCAAGCTGTTTGTCTTGGCTGACTCGAGGAATGGCTACACAGGGGCATTTTCCATTTACACCGCGAAAAGCGACGTCCCCTCTGGACATGGCCTGTCCCTGGTGCAACCAGGTTACCTTGGCACAGGCTACCACGTTTACATGGCGCCCAGCTCTTCAGGGCTCTCCGTGAGCACAGATCTGCTGCCTGGGGGTCAGGGAGAACCACAAGGACTGGCCTAGGACAGAACTGAACGCCCTCGCAAGGAAGTCAGAAAGAGGCTCCGTAAGATGGGTCCGGGACGGACACGAGGGACACTTCACACAGCGCGCTCTGTAAAACTGTGCAGAGGAGGGTGAAACAACGAGATGGCTCCTGGACGAAGGTATCAATCCCCTGTCCCGCCCCAGTTACAGAGTACAAGCATCACATGGGCGGAGCTGATCGATCAGACCAGCTCATTCAGTATTACTACAGGCCGGCTTCCGGTACCTAACGCTGATGTCCACGCAGCAGCCCCTGCGCGAAAGCCACCACGGGTCGCAGGAGACGCGAACATTGCCAAGGCGAGCGAAGGGACGCACCGTGGAAATGCAGGGAGCGTGACGTCGCCGTCTGCGTGCAGCTGCACAGGAAGTGTTTTGCAGCGCGGCAGTTGAAACGTGCACATTATGTAAATATTGTAAATAGTTTTTGTTTTTCTGTGTTTTATACATAGTAAATGTTTGGTTTGAGGAAACAAAACTGTTGCTAATTTTTCATTTGCACACATGAAGCGTGACGTGTAGTAGGAAGAATTACTTTGAGAGTCACAGACAACACCTGTACTCAAAATGATATTGCAAAATTTATTATGCGTTTATCGGTTTTATTCATATATTCCACTGCTTTTGTGAACCCGAGACTTTGGTAAACGCATTTCAAGCACCAAAACAATTTGTCCTCATGAGTAATGATGTTTTCACACGAGATCTGAAGAATTTCAAAAACTGGACTTCAACTCTTCACCTTTACAGAGTGCTGATGTTTTCCTGCACATTTTGATATAAAACACATGCGTGTCATGTTATGCAAATGCCTTCAAAAGGTAAAATCGCGAAAATGCCCTCAGAGCCCAGAGGGTTCGTCACCGTGGAAACTGTCCCGCTGCAGCGTTCAGGCCGAGGTCGGGAAGACGAGACACGGGACCGTCTGCAGCGTTGACTCACGAGCAGCTGTGACCTGCATTTACTGCCGCTAGACGACCTCGCTGCTCACCTGTCCGCTGCTCCGATCGGCAACACCTGCCTGCTCTGAGTGCAGACGCTCGCTCGCTCGCCCACATTCAGTTTCCTTTTCCTGTTCGATTTTTTAATTTTAACTCCACCTGTCTGTCTCTCTCTCTCTCCTCCTGTCTCTCTCTCTCCACCTGTCTCTCTCTCCACCTGTCTCTCTCTCTCTCTCTCCACCTGTCTCTCTCCACCTGTCTCTGTCTCTCTCCACCTGTCTCTCTCCACCTGTCTCTCTCTGTCTCTCTCCACCTGTCTCTCTCTCCACCTGTCTCTCTCTCCACCTGTCTCTCTCTCTCTCTCCACCTGTCTCTCTCTCTCTCTCCACCTGTCTCTCTGTCTCTCCACCTGTCTCTCTGTCTCTCTCCACCTGTCTCTCTCTCTCCACCTGTCTCTCTCTCTCTCTCTCTCTGTCTCTCCACCTGTCTCTCTCTCTCTCTCTCTCTCTCCACCCGTCTCTCTCTGTCTCTCTCCACCGTCTCTCTCTCTCTCTCTCCACCTGTCTCTCTCTCCACCCGCTCTCTCTCTCTCTCTCTCTCTCTCTCTCTCCACCTGTCTCTCTCTCCACCCGTCTCTCTCTCTCTCCTCAGGGTCTGCGTCCAGGTGTCCCACCAGTCAGTCCTCCCATCATCTTTGCGTCTCCGACCAAACTGGCGTCTGAAACAGGAAGTCAAGTGGAGTACCTGGGAGCCAATCGAGTCCCCGAACTGCAGAAAGTCTTCCAGGTAATGCTATGATGTCATCAGGTGTGCTGATGTAAGACAGGGCAGGTGAGGGGGGATGTTACAGCCTTTATTTGGACACCTGGTCTGAAGCGTCAGTCATGTTGCCATGGTTACCTGCAGGTTAATATTTAGAACTGAGCTTCAACTGATGACAGCTGACAGCCAATCAGAGAGCTAGTTGTGTGTCTGCGAGATCCTTGAGAAGGATCCAGGATTCACTGAGCATGTGCCAGAGGTCCTGGAAGAGGTTCCACCTGGCCTTGGAGAGTTTAATGGGTCCTTAAGGAGGTTCAGGTGGTATTTCAGTAAGGGGTAATGTACAGCAGGGTAATGTTTGGCGATATTAACCGTCTCGCTGTACATTGTCCCGCTTATTTCTCGGATACTTACTCAAGAAATCAATAATTTGACACCGAATCTTGATTTTAAAAATGATTTTAATACGTCTTTTTTGCCACGGGACTTCTTTCTACGGATTGATACGATTGGACTCGAGAGTCTATGGTCAGAACTGCGTCTATCGCAGCGGTCGGCTCGTCAGAAATAACAGACCGTAGAATGCCGTAATTGACCAATCAGAATCGAGTATTCAGCAAAGCCCTGTAATAAAGAGGTTTAATGGGTTCTTGAGGAGGTTCCTGGGGCGCTTGAGTGAGGGTGAGCTCTGCTCAGGTGCCTTTGTTTAGGGTCATGTGATCTGTATGATGATGTAATAAGCCCCGCCCCTCACAGGTAACCTGTCTCTCTCTCTGTCAGAGGTCTGATGGGGTCCCAGTCCACCTGAAGAAGGGCCTGATAGACAAGCTGCTGTACCGGACCACCATGGGTCTGACTGTGGGGGGGGCGCTCTACTGCCTGGTGGCTCTCTACTTCGCCGCCCAGCCCAGCAACAAGTAAAGCTGCTGCGCTCTGATTGGACGAGAGGTTTCTGAGAGACGTTCAGTGTGACGGACGGACGAGGAGGCGTTCAGGGACAGTTACAGGAAACAAACACTTTGTACAGAAAATATAATTTAGTGTGAAGAATTAACAATAAAGTTTATTTTGTTGTAAAAGAATCTGTATGTCTGTCGGGTTTTCTGACATGTTTTAATAAAGTAACAATATATTGTTTCTTACTGATGATCGTGTACCTGTGGACAGGTAAGGTGTCTGTAGTGATGAAGACTCCTGAAACTTCAGGTTTTAAACTCCGCAGCACGTCTTCATAAAACTCACAGCAGCTCTATAACACTGGAGCTGAAACTCAAATATTTATAGTATTACTTTTATACGTGTTCGATAAAACAGGCACGTTTTTACTAAATCTCGTTCTTTTGTTGTGCTGCATTAAGTGTTGTTGTTGTCGGGCCTCGCCACGTGAGAGACAAAAACCGGCCGACCTGGAAAAGCTGAGGCCTTCGCTAAGAGGCTCGACTGAGAAACAAAGGACAGACAGATCGGCGCCAAGTCCCCGCAGCCGTTAACTCACCCAGGTGCAAGACTGACGCGAGAGCTCAGTTGACTCCTATTGGCCGAGACGCACAACGCGCCACATGAAATCTCTGCGCACAGCTGTGACGACATCACGTCTATGAAGTCTAGCGCCACACACGGTTCTTCTTTTCCACCGTAACCCCGTTACGACATCACTTTTATTTTCCCCGGAGAGTCTCAACTCGCTGGACGAGCAACAGGCTGCTTTGTGTTTGCCGAACACACTTTTGGATCCTGACCGTTTATTCCCCATAACGATCCCGTACCTGCAGGAGGCGGCGACACGGACTGACCGTTTCTTCACGGAGAGCAAGACCGCCGCTGAGCCCCTCTCTTCCCATCGACGTCGACCACTGCTTCGGATAACCCAAACGGACTGACGCATACAGTCGCTAACCAACAGCGACTTCAAGTAAGAGGCTTGTGTCTGGGCAGAGAGATGTTATAACTGTTATTTCATCTGAGCTTCACTGTTGTAAATTGTGCTTTGTTGTTGAGTATCGGACCGCCGTATTTTAGTTGCTGTGTGTTTTTCTTTGTGTTAGCACGTTGCATTTGTATCAGGCCGTTTAACTGTGTTAGCTTTAGCCACTGTGGAAGCTAATAGCTGTGCTTTATCAGACCCAAGTCCAGTAACACGGCTGCTGAGCGAAAGTCTGCTGCCGGGTTCCTGTGATGAAGCTATAGCTTCTTCTCTTTCCACTAACACACACACACTTACACGTACATACACTTACACACACGTCTTATATGCGCAGATAGCGAGAGAGCGTAGCTAGCTAAGCGGCACGCTATCTTGAGGACAAATAGAGCTTGTCCTCCAATTCGGCTCTGTGTGATGTAGACCCACATCGTCACGCCCGCCATCTTCCTCGCACCCGACCCCCCACCCTTTTTAATATTAATAAATATCTTTGTTTCTGCTAATAACCAAACCTGCCCTACCTGAATCCCAACATGGTGAAACACGTTACAGTAAAATAATTAATTAATAAATGTCCAAAAAGCCTCTCAAATATTTTCACTGACACTAAAAATGAATGAACCTTATTAATGTAGTTTAGTCTCAGTGTCACTGTGTGTTTGAACTTCCTGTTTAATATTTATTATTTAATTATTAGTTTTATTACAATATTATTTGTTTATCACCATATTTCTCAGTTATTTGTTAATGTGTCTCTCACATTCAGTCTCTGTTCCAAACTTCATTCATATTTTCTGGATTTTAACAGTACACTGTACAGTCACTTTAAAGAGGGACACGATTAAAAACCCTCATCAGTGTCAGCATGAGAGTCTGAGACTGAAAACTGCTGTCAGACTGGTCTAAGATCAGTTTCTTTGTGTCTGGAAAGCGTTTGAGTTCAGGCGGCTGCAGAGAAAAGTTAAAGTTAAATGTAAATTTCTTTAATATTAATGGGACGACGCTCAGAGACATCAGCTGCTAACAGATCAGCTGTGTGTACCTCCTCTGATGTGAGTTGATCCTGTTTTTATGAATCCTGATCCTCTTATTATTATCTTCATCTCATCATAATGTTGGATTCAGTGGGATTATTGAGGATTATCTGTATAGATCCAGTTTCTTTAAAGGAACAGTTCAACATTTAGTGACGTTCCCTCAGGCCTCGTTCAGGGTTCTCGTCGGTTCTTATCTATTCAGATCCAGACCAGTTCAGTCTGAAGTCTCTTTCTGTCTTCGGTCCAACAACATTTAGAAAGTCCAGAAGAGTCGTATGATTCAATTATTTTATCCCATTCATGTGTGTGAGGCCAACAGAGTCCACCTGTAGACCTCACCTTCAGAGCCAATCAGAAGAGAGTAGAGTCCCAACACGTGAGGTGATGTCACCTACTTTTGTAGTAAAAAAAAAATGTTTATAACCAGATTTGGAAACGCTCATATTTCTCTGCTTCAGAGTTTAAGTCGTGTTAACATCATGTTTTGGGTTTTTTTGTGTTAAAAATATTCTTTCTTGTGTTTCAGCTGTGAAAGAAATGCTAGACTGAGAGAATGTCACTAAATATTGAACTGTTGCTTTAAAGAAACTCTGGTTAAATGATTTCAGATCAGAGTTGTAATCTGCAGCGGTCACTGTGACAAGGTTTGAACAGTTTCTATGAAAAGTGTCGGCAGCTCGGTGAAGAGATCAAACTGTAAATCTGAGACTAAATGAATCTTTTCTGTGTTCACAGTAAAACCAGATCTGACTGAGTAATTACAGACTGAATGTAGTCGGACAGCAGGAGGTGATGAACTGTTCTGATCCTGTTGCATCTTTTATCTCCAGACCTTCAAACACTCTGAAAAGAAAAGGTGTGTGTTTTACTTAAAGACACCTGTGTCCTTGTTGATTCTGCAGTTCGTTTTCAGAGCTTCTGCTGAGGTTGAGCTGAACTGAAATGTTTACTGAAATAAAGTTTTAAATGTAGGATCATTTGAATGGAGTGTGGTGCTGCAGCTTTAATACAGGCGTTCAATACTTCTTCTTCCAGCTTTGTAGAAATAATGACATATAAATTTAGGATTATTTCAGTAAGTGGGGATGGCATGTGTTCTGAAGTAGAAGCATGTTCTTGGACCTGTGGCTGCTGCATGTCAACACTGATTTAGAGAAGGTGATACTAACCAGCCTGTAGTTCATATGTAGCCGCTCACCGACGGGCCGCAAGCGCCATCTGGTGATCGTCTGTAGTCTCTGAAATACTGTCGACTAATTTACTGCATGTTCGTTTGTTATGGAAGCGAAATGTTGACTGTTCATAATTAACATTATTATTAATAATTAATTCATAATTAACGTACGTTGATTCCTTCGTTGTCATATAGACCAAACACACACACACACACACACACAATAGTTATTTATATTCATTCAGTGACGTTGACGAGGTTCATTTACTGGACAGAGTAAAAGTTTAAATCTGAATTCTACCTGCTGCTGTTTTTACTGGCACACCTGTGTGAGTGCGACTCCCCCCTACCTGCCATACAGTCCTCCACCTCCTCCAGGTGCGAGTCCTCCACCTCCTCCAAGTGCGAGTCTTTCTCCTCCTCCAGGTGCGAGTCCTCCACCTCCTCCAGGTGCGAGTCTTTCTCCTCCTCCAGGTGCGAGTCTTTCACCTCCTCCAGGTGCGAGTCTTTCTCCTCTTCCAGCTGCGAGTCTTTCTCCTCTTCCAGGTGCGAGTCTTTCTCCTCCTCCAGGTGCGAGTCTTTCACCTCTTCCAGGTGCGAGTCTTTCTCCTCCTCCAGGTGCGAGTCTTTCTCCTCCTCCAGGTGCGGGTCTTTCTCCTCCTCCAGGTGCGAGTCTTTCTCCTCCTCCAGGTGCGAGTCTTTCACCTCCTCCAGGTGCGAGTCCTCCACCTCCTCCAGGTGCGAGTCCTCCACCTCCTCCAGGTGCGAGTCTTTCTCCTCCTCCAGGTGCGAGTCTTTCTCCTCTTCCAGCTGCGAGTCTTTCTCCTCTTCCAGCTGCGAGTCTTTCTCCTCTTCCAGGTGCGAGTCTTTCTCCTCCTCCAGGTGCGAGTCTTTCACCTCTTCCAGGTGCGAGTCTTTCTCCTCCTCCAGGTGCGGGTCTTTCTCCTCCTCCAGGTGCGAGTCTTTCACCTCTTCCAGGTGCGAGTCCTCCACCTCCTCCAGGTGCGGGTCTTTCTCCTCTTCCAGGTGCGAGTCTTTCTCCTCCTCCAGGTGCGAGTCTTCCACCTCTTCCAGGTGCGAGTCTTTCACCTCTTCCAGGTGCGAGTCTTTCTCCTCCTCCAGGTGCGAGTCTTTCTCCTCCTCCAGGTGCGAGTCTTTCTCCTCCTCCAGGTGCGGGTCTTTCTCCTCCTCCAGGTGCGGGTCTTTCTCCTCCTCCAGGTGCGAGTCTTTCACCTCCTCCAGGTGCGAGTCCTCCACCTCTTCCAGGTGCGAGTCTTTCACCTCTTCCAGGTGCGAGTCTTTCACCTCTTCCAGGTGCGAGTCTTTCTCCTCCTCCAGGTGCGAGTCTTTCTCCTCCTCCAGGTGCGGGTCTTTCTCCTCCTCCAGGTGCGAGTCTTTCACCTCTTCCAGGTGCGAGTCCTCCACCTCTTCCAGGTGCGAGTCTTTCACCTCCTCCAGTTGCGAGTCTTTCTCCTCTTCCAGGTGCGAGTCTTTCTCCTCCTCCAGGTGCGAGTCCTCCACCTCCTCCAGGTGCGAGTCTTTCACCTCCTCCAGGTGCGAGTCCTCCACCTCCTCCAGGTGCGAGTCTTTCACCTCCTCCAGGTGCGAGTCCTCCACCTCCTCCAGGTGCGAGTCTTTCACCTCCTCCAGGTGCGAGTCCTCCACCTCCTCCAGGTGCGAGTCTTTCTCCTCCTCCAGGTGCGAGTCTTTCTCCTCCTCCAGGTGCGAGTCCTCCACCTCCTCCAGGTGCGAGTCTTTCACCTCCTCCAGTTGCGAGTCTTTCTCCTCTTCCAGGTGCGAGTCTTTCTCCTCCTCCAGGTGCGAGTCTTTCTCCTCCTCCAGGTGCGAGTCCTCCACCTCCTCCAGGTGCGAGTCTTTCACCTCCTCCAGGTGCGAGTCCTCCACCTCCTCCAGGTGCGAGTCTTTCACCTCCTCCAGTTGCGAGTCTTTCTCCTCTTCCAGGTGCGAGTCTTTCTCCTCCTCCAGGTGCGAGTCCTCCACCTCCTCCAGGTGCGAGTCCTCCACCTCCTCCAGGTGCGAGTCTTTCACCTCCTCCAGGTGCGAGTCCTCCACCTCTTCCAAGTGCGAGTCTTTCTCCTCTTCCAGGTGCGAGTCTTTCACCTCTTCAAAAGAATTTAAAACATGTTGCCTTAAATATTTAGTTTAACAGAATCTTCTGATATTAATGTTGTTGTCTGGTGACAAAGTTCATCTTTAAAACTGAGATTCGGTTTCTGTTTGTGTTTAATATCCAATTACATTTAATCACACACACTTTTGTCTTTCTATACGTGTGAGGACCCTCATTGACGTAATGCCCATCCCAACCCTAAACCTAAACCTGATTCTAACCTGAAGATTAAAACCAAGTCTGACCCTTCAAACAATCCTTTGAACTAGTGAGGCCAAGATGTCCTCACAATTCAGACATGTCCCCACTGCAAAAGTTTAAAATTGAAAATGGTCCTCACAATGATAGCAGTACAAGCCCACACACACTCACACACACTGACACACACACACACACACACACACACACACACACACACACACACACTCACAGCTCAGATTGATGAGACAAAATCATCCAAAAGTTGTGTAATGTGTCGTATTACTTGCCCCGTTGCCATGGAGATGATGACGGGTTGCTGGAGACGAGGCGTCCCGGTAACAGATCATATCTCTCACACACACACACACACACACTCTCACACACACACACACACACACACACACACTCCTACAGTCCTGTAAACTCAACATGAAGGGAATAATGTCATGATGAAGTTTGTGCTGCTGCTGAACTGCACTGAGTTACGCTGCTGATTCTGCTGTTGTGTCCACTCCGTGTGCGTCAGTGTGGGCGGACTAAAGTCAGCAGAAGTTACAAAGTTACATTTGTGTGGATATTCATGAAGATTCGGGTCATAAAGTCATATTTGGAAGGAGGTTTTTTCTTTTATTAGTTTTTGAAAATGTTTGTACTGATTCTCAAAACTGAAGAGGTGAAAGAACAAAGAAACGCAGCAGGTTGATAAATGAGCTTTGAGGCTTTTTTTCCTCTGACGTTCATAATTTAATGTTCTGACGTTTTTAATGTTCATCGTTTTTAATGTTCATCGTTTTTAATGTTCATCGTTTTTAATGTTTCATCGTTTTTAATGTTCAGCGTTTTTAATGTTCAGCGTTTTTAATGTTCAGCGTTTTTAATGTTCAGAGTTTTTAATGTTCATCGTTTTTAATGTTCAGCGTTTTTAATGTTCATCGTTTTTAATGTTCAGCGTTTTTAATGTTCAGCGTTTTTAATGTTCAGAGTTTTTAATGTTCAGAGTTTTTAATGTTCATCGTTTTTAATGTTCAGCGTTTTTAATGTTCAGCGTTTTTAATGTTCAGAGTTTTTAATGTTCAGCGTTTTTAATGTTCAGCGTTTTTAATGTTTAGCGTTTTTAATGTTTAGCGTTTTTAATGTTCAGCGTTTTTAATGTTTCATCGTTTTTAATGTTCAGCGTTTTTAATGTTCAGCGTTTTTAATGTTCAGCGTTTTTAATGTTTCATCGTTTTTAATGTTCAGAGTTTTTAATGTTCAAACAAGCTACTTACTTTTAATTGATTTAGAACAGCCTCGATAGCAGCGTCTAGCTCGTCTATAGCGGACGCCATTTTTGTTATTACTCCTCCTTGGTTCTGGTGCACAGCTTGACAACAGCATGAGTCCCGCCCATGGCGCTCATTGGATCGCTCGCTTTTTCAGCCGAGAAATCACTGTTTCATGTCATGATGCCAGACCGGAATCAGTCAAGTCAGTGGAGTGGGCAGATTCAAAGGCCTGGATCCAGGTAAGAAATTAATGAGATCAGGTATGACCGCACCTTCAGATTAAAATCAGGGTCACACAGTGTCCATCAATGTGTCATTACATATATATGTGTATATATATATATATATATATATATATATATATATATATACACACACACATTGACATCTTCTCTCTCCGTAGTTCTGTGCTTTCTCGTTTCTCTCCTCTCTCCTTCTGTCGCTTTCAGCAGGTATTTCTGCCTCCGGAGCTGCAGAGTCTGGATCTGTGGTTGTGGGCCACCTGCTGCCCCGTGTTCCTGCAGAGTCTGGATCTGTGGTCGTGGGCCACCTGCTGCCCCGTGTTCCTGCAGAGTCTGGATCTGTGGTCGTGGGCCACCTGCTGCCCCGTGTTCCTGCAGAGTCTGGATCTGTGGTCGGGCCACCTGCTGCCCCTGTGTTCCTGCAGAGTCTGGATCTGTGGTCGGGCCACCTGCTGCCCCGTGTTCCTGCAGAGTCTGGATCTGTGGTCGGGCCACCTGCTGCCCCGTGTTCCTGCAGAGTCTGGATCTGTGGTTGTGGGCCACCTGCTGCCCCGTGTTCCTGCAGAGTCTGGATCTGTGGTTGTGGGCCACCTGCTGCCCCGTGTTCCTGCAGAGTCTGGATCTGTGGTGGGCCACCTGCTGCCCCGTGTTCCTGCAGAGTCTGGATCTGTGGTTGTGGGCCACCTGCTGCCCCCGTGTTCCTGCAGAGTCTGGATCTGTGGTCGTGGGCCACCTGCTGCCCCCGTGTTCCTGCAGAGTCTGGATCTGTGGTCGTGGGCCACCTGCTGCCCCCGTGTTCCTGCAGAGTCTGGATCTGTGGTTGTGGGCCACCTGCTGCCCCCGTGTTCCTGCTCGACAACTGCTACTACAGTTGTTGTTATTGGCTCTGTTACTAATACTGTCATTATTATTCCTATAGCTGTCATTCCTATTATTATTACTTTATTAATATTAACACTACAATTACATTTCTACTATTTTATTTGGTGGAATTTGCATTGTGCCTCCCTTCTTATATATGTATATAGTGTGTGTATATATATATGTTTATGTGTGTGTATATCAGAATCAGAATCAGAAATACTTTATTGATCCCCGAAGGGAAACTCTTTGTTACAGCAGCTCGTCTTTACGTCAGTGCACACAGGAGGAAGTACTAGCAAACAATATGATACACTATAAAACTATAAAACAGGTCAGAAAATAAATTAAGTATCCTGTCGGTATAAGTATAAGATAAACAAAGTGTCGAGTACCAAGTGGGTTTACCGGTTGATGATGAAAGTACAGTATAATAATACAATGTAACAAAATAAGTAATAAGTAATAAGCAGAGCTGCATGTGCTGTCGAGAGTAATAGAGGTTTATAATATCAATAACAATAAATAAGAAAAACTAACATGGGAAACTAATATTGCACAAGAGTAGTACACAGAATATTGCACAATTATTCAAGTATTGCAGAGATGTTAATGATCAGTGTCCAGTTTAGTGACTTCGGGTCAGACAGACTGACACTTAGAGGGAGGAGTTAAAGAGTCTGATGGCCACAGGCAGGAATGACTTCCTGTGGCGCTCTGTGGTGCATTGTGGGGGGATGAGTCTTCTGCTGAAGGTGCTCCTTTGTTTGACCATTTTATTTTATTTTTTCAGCATGTGTGTGAATTATATGTGTGTATATATATGTATATATGTGTATATATATATATATATATATATATATATATATATATACACACACACATTGACATCTTCTCTCTCCGTAGTTCTTGTGCTTCTCGGTTTCTCTCCTCTCTCCTTCTGTCGCTTTCAGCAGGTATTTCTGCCTCCGGAGCTGCAGAGTCTGGATCTGTGGTTGTGGGCCACCTGCTGCCCCCGTGTTCCTGCAGAGTCTGGATCTGTGGTCGTGGGCCACCTGCTGCCCCCGTGTTCCTGCAGAGTCTGGATCTGTGGTCGTGGGCCACCTGCTGCCCCCGTGTTCCTGCAGAGTCTGGATCTGTGGTCGTGGGCCACCTGCTGCCCCTGTGTTCCTGCAGAGTCTGGATCTGTGGTCGTGGGCCACCTGCTGCCCCCCGTGTTCCTGCAGAGTCTGGATCTGTGGTCGTGGGCCACCTGCTGCCCCCCGTGTTCCTGCAGAGTCTGGATCTGTGGTTGTGGGCCACCTGCTGCCCCCGTGTTCCTGCAGAGTCTGGATCTGTGGTTGTGGGCCACCTGCTGCCCCCGTGTTCCTGCAGAGTCTGGATCTGTGGTCGTGGGCCACCTGCTGCCCCCCGTGTTCCTGCAGAGTCTGGATCTGTGGTTGTGGGCCACCTGCTGCCCCGTGTTCCTGCAGAGTCTGGATCTGTGGTCGGGCCACCTGCTGCCCCGTGTTCCTGCAGAGTCTGGATCTGTGGTCGTGGGCCACCTGCTGCCCCGTGTTCCTGCAGAGTCTGGATCTGTGGTTGTGGGCCACCTGCTGCCCCGTGTTCCTGCTCGACAACTGCTACTACAGTTGTTGTTATTGGCTCTGTTACTAATACTGTCATTATTATTCCTATAGCTGTCATTCCTATTATTATTACTTTATTAATATTAACACTACAATTACATTTCTACTATTTTATTTGGTGGAATTTGCATTGTGCCTCCTTCTTATATATGTATATAGTGTGTGTATATATATATGTTTATGTGTGTGTATATCAGAATCAGAATCAGAAATACTTTATTGATCCCCGAAGGGAAACTCTTTGTTACAGCAGCTCGTCTTTACGTCAGTGCACACAGGAGGAAGTACTAGCAAACAATATGATACACTATAAAACTATAAAACAGGTCAGAAAATAAATTAAGTATCCTGTCGGTATAAGTATAAGATAAACAAAGTGTCGAGTACCAAGTGGGTTTACCGGTTGATGATGAAAGTACAGTATAAAATACAATGTAACAAAATAAGTAATAAGTAATAAGCAGAGCTGCATGTGCTGTCGAGAGTAATAGAGGTTTATAATATCAATAACAATAAATAAGAAAAACTAACATGGGAAACTAATATTGCACAAGAGTAGTACACAGAATATTGCACAATTATTCAAGTATTGCAGAGATGTTAATGATCAGTGTCCAGTTTAGTGACTTCGGGTCAGACAGACTGACACTTAGAGGGAGGAGTTAAAGAGTCTGATGGCCACAGGCAGGAATGACTTCCTGTGGCGCTCTGTGGTGCATTGTGGGGGGATGAGTCTTCTGCTGAAGGTGCTCCTTTGTTTGACCATTTTATTTTATTTTTTCAGAATGTGTGTGAATTATATGTGTGTATATATATGTATATATGTGTATATATACATATTTACACACACACATAGATGAACAGATAGATGAAGCCAGCAATGTTACAGATTCCAGGTCTGAAAAGGGTTCTGATGAATAACCAGGTTTCTTACGTTTCATGTAAACATCAGATCCTGGATCAGATCAGAACCAGAACGTGTGTGTGCTTGTGTGTGTAAAATTATCTGTAAACATCCTGTTTTTTGTTGTTTTGACAAACTGCAGCTGAGCATCAGAGTCTGACCCAGAATCCTGTCTGTTCCATCACCATGGTGACAGAGAACATCATGTCACTGTTTCCATGGTAACAGCAGGATTCGGGCTGCACACTGTTTGCTGTAACAGGGAGATTTTCCTTCATTAGAGTCAAGAGGCCAAAAACAGACTCAGACGTGAAGGACAGCGTGTCCACATACTTTTGGCCGCAGAGTGTAAAAGGTATTGCCCAAATTGATGTCATCGTCCTTTAAAAAGTTCCACCGAGGTTTGTTTGTCTGTAATATATATATTATAATATATATATTATAATATATATTATAATATATATTATAAATATATAAAAGTATTATAGGAAAATGTACTTATTATACGACTGTGGCTTAGTGGTGGAGCGGGTCGTCCACCAATCGGAAGGTCGGCGGTTTGATCCCGGCTTCCGCAGCCCACGTGTCAAAGTGTCCTTGGGCAAGACACTGAACCCCAAATTGCTCCCGATGTGCCTTCGGTGGGTGAATGTGGTGAATGTGATGTGTAGTTGAAGCGCTTTGAGAAGTCAGAAAGACTAGAAAGGCGCTATATAAGTACAGTCCATTTACCATTGTGTTATATTATAAATCATATATTACTGGATATTATTAGCTGAAGTCCACAGCGAGTGTTAAATACTTTATACAGTTCTGGTTATTTTAATAGTAAAAAACATTTTATATAATTATCATGTTTGATATGTAATAGCCCTCTGAAAGGAGTCATCATGAATACTTTTACTTTTGATACTTGAAGTATATTTTGCCAACAATACATCTGTACTTTTACTGATGTAGATTGTTGAATGCAGGACTTTTACTTTTAATGGAGTATTTTTTAATTGTGAGTATTTCTACTCTGTGGTATTGCTACTGGATCTGAGTACGTCTTCCACCACTGAAAAGATAACTCACATCAGCACTAAAGGATACAAGACATTATATTAAATTGAAAACACTGAATAAAGCAGTTTCATGTTAATAATCAGTGTTTCTCTGACGCTGTTCGGCGGACAAAGGACATCCGAGGGGCTGCGAGCCGAGCGGCCGCTAACGTTCGCTCAGCTTGTTTCTCTAACTTAAGATCCAGACCTCCGTTGACTAAAATCCTTCATCCAGTCGAGTTAGTAACGTGCAGTAATGGGATAAAAATGCATACAGACGGAGAGGGAGAGGAGGAGAGAGGTGCATCATGGGAAGTCTCCCGGCAGTCTAGGCCTATAGCAGCTTAACTAAGGGATGGTTCAGGACTCACCTGAGCCAGCCCTAACTATAAGCTTTAATATTATTACATTCTTAAATGTGGAGATGGTGTCTGCCTCCCGAACCCAAACTGGGACCTGGTTCCACAGGAGAGGAGCTTGATAACTGAAGGCTCTGGCTCCCGGTCTACTTTTGGAGACTCTAGGAACCACAAGTGACCCTGCATCCTGGGAGCGCAGTGTTCTAGTCGGGTAATAAGGTGTTATGAGCTCTTTAAGATATGATGGTGCCTGACCGTTAAGAGCTTTGTAGGTGAGGAGAAGGATTTTAAACTCTGTTCTGGATTTTACAGGGAGCCAGTGCAGAGAAGCTAATATTGGAGAGATCTGATCTCTTTTCCTGGTTCTTGTCAGTACACGTGCCGCAGCGATCTGGATCAACTGGAGAGTCTTAAGGGACTTATTCAGTCAAGAAGGACGATGAAGAGGAGGAAGATGAAAAAGAAGACAAATGCAGGAGAAGAAGAAGAAGGACAACATGCACAGCAGCAGGGCTGATGTCTACTGACACAAGATGTTCATTGTGCATCACCGGGGTCTTGAACTCACAACCTTCTTCACGTCGTGATCACGTTGAGCTACCTGCTCAAACAGGAGACCAGAGGCGGCTTCACACTGAGACTTATGCAGCCACCAGTTGAGATAACGGCTTAAAGGCAGATTTCAAACTAGACAACATAGAAATGTCTGTAATTTATTTTTTACAAAGACTGATTGCTGCATAAATGACAAACTGATGTTTAAAGATGCTCTAAGATTTCCACTGACTGCGATGGTTTTCATGAGGATAGAATTCAAAATACTTTTAGAGACATTTCTGAAATAACCACACTACATCGACCATAACTACACAACTTTGTAATGTTTTTCATAAACATCGCAGATTTATTTTATCGAGAATTTGCAGCAGCTGTTTACGGTCAAACATTTTGATGCACGGTGGGCTCAATTTTTTTAAATTTTGAAAATCTGGCTGGAAGGTTTGTGGAGGTCAGTCTGAAGAGGCAGGCTGGCAGGTTTGGTGTCGACTGCGTGAAACATGTGGGAGACGGGTTTAATTGGTTTTACAGTTTGAGAAAAACAGAGCGATGGGCTTCATAATTCCTGGCAGCTGGAAGCATCTGAACATTTCTGCTAAACTGGGCTACGTTTTGGTGAAAGTTGCAAAGTGGTACTACACACGACTGATTTGTTATGAATTTTCAAAGTTTAGACGGTTGCTGTAGCGCCACCATCAGGACTACTGGCCCACAATTCCTGTTGAGGACGTTCGGTATAGGACTGGACCTATGTGCAAGATTTTGTTTATTTTCATGCATGGGATTCGCAGATTTCCTAGGAAGAATAATAATAACAATGAACATTGGCAATTCCAAGAGGGACCGGCAGCTCTGGTCCCTAATACGCAGGATGAGAACTGGGCGCAGCAACCGAAAGGAAGAGGCAGCCATTCCCGTCTCAGGATGGGACATACTGGACTTAATAAGACACTTAAAAATAAAAGACAACAAAAGTGGTAGATGCACACACTGTGGTCATCCTGAATCTGTGCAGGAGTGCAGGGCTGAGGAGGAGAGGAGGAACTGACATCAGCATTAAAGAAAGATTAGCAAAGTTTCACTGTAGGGAACATACAGTCACCTGATTAAATACCTGAAGGAAACAAGGTTAACACAGAGAATTTAAGTTCTTTGTTTTGATTTTTTGTCCTTTATTTCAGCCAATCTACTGTTCGACACTCCAGTCCGGTAGGTGGCGGTAATGCACCTGCAAGCTGGTTGCCAACCGCCAATCCAAATAGAAGAAGAAGAAACTGTGTTTTTGTTTCTGGCGGAAGCTCTCGCCCTGCTAAGGCCATCCTACAGGACTGTTGGGAGCTCAATGAAACCAGTTTCAGAAGCTTTGGATGGATAGGAAATTTATGCAACATACGTACAGTCCAACAGCCCCATCTTCAGCAATTCCTCCCTGGCTGTTTGTGATGCCTACAGTAGATTTTAATATACAGACTGATCTGAGGTAAGACTGACGGTGTTACTCTGTTACAGTTCACTTCTCCGGTTATACTCACACTTTACACTGTTAGTTTACAGTTAGCGTTAGCATTAGCCGTTTCCTGTTAGCTCTGAACAAACAGAAACTCTTCAGGAACTCACAGCTCATCATTAACGGTAGTTATTCGTTACCGTACAAACTGACCGGAGGGTTGGTGGACTCGTCGGTAATTTACAGAAAGAAAAACGTCCGTTTAGATTAACAGAAAAGCGCCTAACTAACTTACATCCGGAATTACAGAAGCTAAGCTAACTTTAAAGTCAGTCTGATGTTAAACTTTAAACTTCAGACATGAAACTTAACCTTATGAATTACTGTTTAACTGAAGCTGAACAGCAGTTTATTAGCGCTCGACTGTGTGTAGGAGGGAGCTAACTGCTTACAGTCAGTGTTGCGTTGACTTGACTCCTGCCAACAGTCGGCGCTGAGTTGACTTGACAACAGTCGGCGCTGCTGACTTGACAACAGTCGGCGCTGAGTTGACTTGACAACAGTCGGCGCTGAGTTGACTTGACAACAGTCGGCGCTGCTGACTTGACAACAGTCGGCGTTGCTGACTTGACTCGCCAACAGTCGGCGCTGAGTTGACTTGACTCCGGCCAACAGTCGGCGTTGCTGACTTGACAACAGTCGGCGCTATGCTGACTTGACAACAGTCGGCGCTATGCTGACTTGACAACAGTCGGCGTTGCGTTGACTTGACTCCTGCCAACAGTCGGCGCTATGCTGACTTGACTCCTGCCAACAGTCGGCGCTGAGTTGACTTGACAACAGTCGGCGCTATGCTGACTTGACAACAGTCGGCGCTGCTGACTTGACTCGCCAACAGTCGGCGCTGCTGACTTGACTCCGCCAACAGTCGGCGCTGAGTTGACTTGACAACAGTCGGCGCTGCTGACTTGACAACAGTCGGCGCTATGCTGACTTGACTCCGCCAACAGTCGGCGCTGAGTTGACTTGACTCCGCCAACAGTCGGCGTTGCGTTGACTTGACTCCTGCCAACAGTCGGCGCTGAGTTGACTTGACAACAGTCGGCGCTGAGTTGACTTGACTCCTGCCTACAGTCGGCGCTATGCTGACTTGACAACAGTCGGCGCTGAGTTGACTTGACAACAGTCGGCGCTGAGTTGACTTGACAACAGTCGGCGCTATGCTGACTTGACAACAGTCGGCGCTGAGTTGACTTGACAACAGTCGGCGTTGCTGACTTGACAACAGTCGGCGTTGCGTTGACTTGACAACAGTCGGCGCTGAGTTGACTTGACAACAGTCGGCGCTGAGTTGACTTGACTCCTGCCTACAGTCGGCGTTGCTGACTTGACTCCGGCCAACAGTCGGCGCTATGCTGACTTGACTCGCCAACAGTCGGCGTTGCGTTGACTCGACCGCCAACAGTCGGCGCTGAGTTGACTTGACAACAGTCGGCGTTGCGTTGACCTGCCAACAGTCGGCGTTGCGTTGACCTGCCAACAGTCGGCGCTATGCTGACTTGACAACAGTCGGCGTTGCGTTGACTTGACTCCGGCCAACAGTCGGCGCTATGCTGACTTGACTCCTGCCAACAGTCGGCGCTATGCTGACTTGACTCGCCAACAGTCGGCGCTGAGTTGACTTGACAACAGTCGGCGCTGCTGACTTGACAACAGTCGGCGTTGCTGACTTGACAACAGTCGGCGCTGAGTTGACTTGACAACAGTCGGCGTTGCGTTGACTTGACTCGCCAACAGTCGGCGCTATGCTGACTTGACAACAGTCGGCGCTATGCTGACTTGACTCCTGCCTACAGTCGGCGTTGCGTTGACTTGACTCCTGCCTACAGTCGGCGTTGCGTTGACTCGACCGCCAACAGTCGGCGCTGAGTTGACTTGACTCCTGCCAACAGTCGGCGCTGCTGACTTGACTCCGGCCAACAGTCGGCGCTATGCTGACTTGACAACAGTCGGCGTTGCTGACTTGACAACAGTCGGCGCTATGCTGACTTGACAACAGTCGGCGCTGAGTTGACTTGACTCCTGCCAACAGTCGGCGCTGCTGACTTGACTCCTGCCAACAGTCGGCGCTATGCTGACTTGACAACAGTCGGCGCTATGCTGACTTGACAACAGTCGGCGCTGAGTTGACTTGACAACAGTCGGCGCTGAGTTGACTTGACAACAGTCGGCGCTGCTGACTTGACAACAGTCGGCGCTATGCTGACTTGACAACAGTCGGCGCTATGCTGACTTGACAACAGTCGGCGCTATGCTGACTTGACAACAGTCGGCGTTGCGTTGACCTGCCAACAGTCGGCGCTATGCTGACTTGACAACAGTCGGCGTTGCTGACTTGACAACAGTCGGCGTTGCTGACTTGACAACAGTCGGCGTTGCGTTGACTTGACTCGCCAACAGTCGGCGCTGAGTTGACTTGACAACAGTCGGCGCTATGCTGACTTGACTCCGGCCAACAGTCGGCGCTGAGTTGACTTGACAACAGTCGGCGCTGAGTTGACTTGACTCCTGCCTACAGTCGGCGCTGAGTTGACTTGACAACAGTCGGCGCTGCGTTGACTGACTCCTGCCAACAGTCGGCGTTGCGATCTATGCCATGAGGCTGAGACAGTTGAACTTGTCCTTATATCATGCAGGACATTTACAAAAGAAAGACAAGAAATGATGACACAGTTACGAAAAATAGAGCCGGTAGAGGACAACATTACAAGTCCATTAGAGTGTGGAGACAGTGGTCCAGGGAGGAAATGGTTATTTAGTTTTTTAAGGATGACTGGGCTGGAAAGACGGCTGTAAAACTACTGGACGCTAAGGGAGAATAAAACCCAAAGGTGGCAGTAATGCAACCTCGTGGATGCCAACTGCCGTAAAACCTCAAAGAAGAAGAAACTGTGTTTTTGTTTCTGGCGGAAGCTCTCGCCCTGCTAAGGCCATCCTACAGGACTGTTGGGAGCTCAATGAAACCAGTTTCAGAAGCTTTGGATGGATAGGAAATTTATGCAACATACGTACAGTCCAACAGCCCCATCTTCAGCAATTCCTCCCTGGCTGTTTGTGATGCCTACAGTAGATTTTAATATACAGCAACAACTGAGGAAGAAATCTGAACAGGGATCAGCTGGGAGGATAGCAGATAAGTTGGTGTTATTTACAGATGGTTCAAAAGACCCTGAGACTGGATGCACAGGAGCTGCAGTGTTCATACCACAATGTGAAGGAGCTATTAAGAAAAGAAACACTGATCACTTATCAGTTGAGCTGAAGTTGAGAAGAAAACAACAAAAATAATGCACTAGCACTAGTAATCTGTGAACTCATGCAGACAAGATGTTTTTGAAATCCATCATTTACTATACAGACTGCACAATAAGGGTCTGACGGGTTGCTTCGTTTGGGTCCCTGCTCGTGTCGGAGTAGATGGAAATGAGGATGCTGATATTCTGGCCAAGCAATCACTCAGATCACAAACAGTGAACTTTGTAAAGCTGAGGGTAAAACAATCATAAACAGACAAATGCAAAAAGTACGGCAAGAAAATTGGGACATAAACAATACATGAAGACATCTTAATAATTTCCAGAAACAGCTTGGGTTGGGAAGAAGGCTGGGCAGGAACCGAAAGGAAGAGGCAGCCATTCCCCGTCTCAGGATGGGACATACTGGACTTAATAAGACACTTAAAAATAAAAGACAACAAAAAGTGGTAGATGCACACACTGTGGTCATCCTGAATCTGTGCAGGAGTGCAGGGCTGAGGAGGAGAGGGAGGAACTGACATCAGCATTAAAGAAAGATTAGCAAAGTTTCACTGTAGGGAACATACAGTCACCTGATTAAATACCTGAAGGAAACAAGGTTAACACAGAGAATTTAAGTTCTTTGTTTTGATTTTTTGTCCTTTATTTCAGCCAATCTACTGTTCGACACTCCAGTCCGGTAGGTGGCGGTAATGCACCTGCAAGCTGGTTGCCAACCGCCAATCCAAATAGAAGAAGAAGAAGAAGAAGTAGAAGAAGAAGAACAACAACAACTAGTAGATTCTGGTGAAACAGCAGCAAAAGAAGAAGTCCGTTATCAGTAGGGCGTGTTTGTGTTTGTGTTTGTTTGATTAAAGTGTCGGAGGAACCTGGATGTGTTTATACAGACTGATCTGAGGTAAGACTGACGGTGTTACTCTGTTACAGTTCACTTCTCCGGTTATACTCACACTTTACACTGTTAGTTTACAGTTAGCGTTAGCATTAGCCGTTTCCTGTTAGCTCTGAACAAACAGAAACTCTTCAGGAACTCACAGCTCATCATTAACGGTAGTTATTCGTTACCGTACAAACTGACCGGAGGGTTGGTGGACTCGTCGGTAATTTACAGAAAGAAAAACGTCCGTTTAGATTAACAGAAAAGCGCCTAACTAACTTACATCCGGAATTACAGAAGCTAAGCTAACTTTAAAGTCAGTCTGATGTTAAACTTTAAACTTCAGACATGAAACTTAACCTTATGAATTACTGTTTAACTGAAGCTGAACAGCAGTTTATTAGCGCTCGACTGTGTGTAGGAGGGAGCTAACTGCTTACAGTCAGTGTTGCGTTGACTTGACTCCTGCCAACAGTCGGCGTTGCGTTGACTTGACAACAGTCGGCGTTGCGTTGACTTGACTCCTGCCAACAGTCGGCGTTGCGTTGACTTGACAACAGTCGGCGCTGAGTTGACTTGACTCCGGCCAACAGTCGGCGCTGCGTTGACTTGACAACAGTCGGCGTTGCGTTGACTTGACTCCTGCCTACAGTCGGCGTTGCGTTGACTTGACAACAGTCGGCGTTGCGTTGACTTGACTCCTGCCAACAGTCGGCGTTGCGTTGACTTGACAACAGTCGGCGTTGCGTTGACTCGACTCCTGCCAACAGTCGGCGCTGCGTTGACTCGACTCCTGCCAACAGTCGGCGCTGCGTTGACTTGACTCCTGCCAACAGTCGGCGCTGCGTTGACATAGTACAATTACGCAATTAACATCCAATCATGCTCTGTGGCTGGTATAAACATGCAGGCCCAGCTGATTCTGAGTTTGTATCACGGTGGCAGGAGGAAAAGATCTCAGTGACTCTGAAAGAGGCTTCGTTGTTGGGGCTCGTGTTTCAATAGGAACAGTGACTAAAGTGACATCTGTGGGAAAGACATCAGTAAACGGGGTCGTAAATTGCATCAACAGTAGGGTTTCCACGGTGAGGACGTTTTCCCACCAGTTAATTAACTCGTGACAACATTTTATAAGAAAAGATATTCGTTGATGGCGCTCAATATCTGTAGAGCGCTTTCTTTGATCTTTAATATTAGATCTTTAGATCTTCCCCTTACTTTGAACAAAACGAATGCTTACTGTGTGTAGATTAGAGGTGCTGCCTCCAGATGCTGTCACCTTCATCCGACAAAGTTTACAGATTGCCTCATTAACGTTATCAGGTTCCCTATTAGCATTGGGTTTAAATCTGAAATATTGCCAAATAGGCGCTTTTGCTTTTCGCTTTGACACCAAATCCTCCGCCAGTGTCTTGTCGGTCAGCTCTCCTTACTCTCGTCACGCGATAAGTGAAATCTGACTCCTGCTGTACGGAGCAGACACTTTCAGTTTATAATTGTAGCATCCGTCGTCCGACTAAGTATTGATAACACGCTTAGTATTTTACAAATTAGAGTTCTCAGACCATTTTCACAATTGAGAATGACTTCCGGATGGGAGCCGAAACGTCTTGATTCTGAAAACAGCGTCCAGACGACCACGACTGAAACCTTTTCTACGATATTCACCAGTCAATAACTTTATTGTTAATGAGACAGCCATGTGATGTGGAAAGGGTGGTTTTAAAAATACACAAAAACGATCAGAAACTGGGACCTTGGCAATGGATGAAACCTCAACATCAATACCCCTTGTAAAAACTAAATCCAGTGTATTTCCATGAATGTGGGTGGCACACTGTACATGCTAAGCAAGATTGCAACTAGCAATAAGATCCAAGAAATCCAAAGCCCTCGAATCAGTGAAGCCGTTGACATGAAAATTAAAATCACCAAGTAAAATGATTTTAGCACGACTGGGAAGAACAATGCACATAAAATCATAAAACTCCGATAAGAAGTTGCCAAGATGTTCGGGGGCCGATAGACAGTCGCAGTGAGTACAGGCTGTTGTGCTGTGATAACCATTGCTAAGCATTCAAATGTTTGAAAACTGCCAAAAGAACATCGAGTGCAGGTAAAACTACTGGAGAAAATAGTGGCGATCTCACCCCCTCTTTTATTTTGTCTCCGGGAATATAAAGGTGAAATTAGGTGGCGAAACCTCACACAATACCTGAAATAGTTGAAGCAATGCTCTACAGAGAAGGATCTTATATTCAAAAGTGCTAACTTTATCGGCTCGGGTCTGGGCCTCACTGGGACTGACTCAGGCTGATTTTCACTAGGCTGCGAGCGTTTCTGTCATAATGAAGGATCGGTGCAACATTAATGTGCGAGACTGCTGTTGTGTAGAGTTCCCCGGTATTTCTTTGTGTTGTTGTGTTGTCCTGTAACTATAACAGGAATGGAGAATATGTCACTTATCACAGCTATAGAAGTGTGGTAGTAACAGTATATGTGTGCAGTATAGAACAGTATATATGTGCAGTATAGAACAGTATATATGTGCAGTATATAACAGTATATATATGTGCAGTATATAACAGTATATATGTGCAGTATAGAACAGTATATATGTGCAGTATATAACAGTATATATGTGCAGTATATAACAGTATATATGTGCAGTATATAACAGTATATATGTGCAGTATAGAACAGTATATGTGTGCAGTATAGAACAGTATATGTGTGCAGTATATAACAGTATATGTGTGCAGTATAGAACAGTATATATGTGCAGTGTATAACAGTATATGTGTGCAGTATATAACAGTATATATGTGCAGTATATAACAGTATATATATGTGCAGTATATAACAGTATATATGTGCAGTATATAACAGTATATATGTGCAGTATATAACAGTATATATGTGCAGTATATAACAGTATATATGTGCAGTATAGAACAGTATATGTGTGCAGTATAGAACAGTATATGTGTGCAGTATATAACAGTATATGTGTGCAGTATAGAACAGTATATATGTGCAGTGTATAACAGTATATGTGTGCAGTATAGAACAGTATATATGTGCAGTATAGAACAGTATATATGTGCAGTATATAACAGTATATATGTGCAGTATAGAACAGTATATGTGTGCAGTATAGAACAGTATATGTGTGCAGTATAGAACAGTATATGTGTGCAGTATAGAACAGTATATGTGTGCAGTATAGAACAGTATATGTGTGCAGTATAGAACAGTATATGTGTGCAGTGTATAACAGTATATGTGTGCAGTATAGAACAGTATATATGTGTGCAGTATAGAACAGTATATGTGTGCAGTATAGAACAGTATATGTGTGCAGTATATAACAGTATATGTGTGCAGTATAGAACAGTATATATGTGCAGTGTATAACAGTATATGTGTGCAGTATATAACAGTATATATGTGCAGTATATAACAGTATATATGTGCAGTATAGAACAGTATATATGTGCAGTATATATAACAGTATATATGTGTGCAGTATAGAACAGTATATGTGTGCAGTATATAACAGTATATGTGTGCAGTATAGAACAGTATATGTGTGCAGTATAGAACAGTATATGTGCAGTATATAACAGTATATGTGTGCAGTATAGAACAGTATATATGTGCAGTGTATAACAGTATATGTGTGCAGTATAGAACAGTATATATGTGCAGTATAGAACAGTATATATGTGCAGTATATAACAGTATATATGTGCAGTATAGAACAGTATATGTGTGCAGTATAGAACAGTATATGTGTGCAGTATAGAACAGTATATGTGTGCAGTATAGAACAGTATATGTGTGCAGTATAGAACAGTATATGTGTGCAGTATAGAACAGTATATGTGTGCAGTGTATAACAGTATATGTGTGCAGTATAGAACAGTATATGTGTGCAGTATAGAACAGTATATATGTGTGCAGTATAGAACAGTATATGTGTGCAGTATAGAACAGTATATGTGCAGTATAGAACAGTATATATGTGCAGTATAGAACAGTATATGTGTGCAGTATATAACTGCAGTGTATTTTGACAGATGTACTACTATCGATATGAGAACGCTGAGGTCAGCTGCTGCTACAAATACCTGATGTTCAGTTACAACATCATCTTCTGGGTGAGTTACCTGCCTACATACATATATACCTGGTTACCTGAACACGTTAACCTGATTATATGTTCCACTTGTTAAACTGACTGAGCCGTGTTTTCTTTGAAAGGTGTTTCCTGTCTGTAGTCAGTTAACAGGAAGTGATGTCAGCGGTATCCTGTGTGGTTGAGGCAGCAGGAAATGTGAAATCTTTCTCAATCTCTGTTCTCGTGTTCTAGTGAAACGTCGTCAGTCACAGTTCAGTTCTCATTCAGAGTCACAGACCAGTTCAGTGTGAATGACCTGTAGAGGTCTCACTCCTGGTTTATCAGGAAACTTTAGCTGGTGACTTTAGACAAGTATCCCAGCATGCATTTCACATCAACCAGCGGTGATGGAGCAGATTTTCAGTCAGACTCACAAGGGCTATAATTTTCATCATGCAGCTTATTATGTCACTTTATTAAGTTTATTTTTTTTCAGGTGAGAAATGAATGCAGGTCTGTGTCTGCTTTTGGATATGACTAAACACTGGTCTCTATTGGATCAGATTAATTGCTGGTGTGTGTCTTTGTTGCAGCTGGCTGGAGCTGCCTTCATTTCAGTTGGTTTCTGGGCGTGGAGTGAAAAGGTGAATGAACACTCACTCAGTAATAATCACACAACAGTATTTATCTCTTGTATCATTTAGAATAAGAGCGAAATGAGTTAAGTTTGATTATTTTAATGCGATTTTACACACGTTTTATCAGATTACATATAATGACATTTATCATCACATCATTTTAAAATCTAAAAGTTAGACCTCTTGTACTGGACTGACTGTTTACTGGTTTACCTTTCCTGAACTGGTCTGTTGTGGTTTACAGGGAATCCTGTTGGATCTGACCCAGGTGACCCAGCTGCATGGTTTCGACCCGGTCTGGTTGGTCCTGGTGGTGGGCGGAGTCACCTTCATCCTGGGCTTCGCCGGCTGTGTGGGAGCTCTGAGAGAAAACATCTGTCTGCTAAAGTTTGTACGTTTAAAAACTTCTGTCTGCTAACGTTTGTACGTTTAAAAACATCTTGCTGCGCATTTTCTTGTGCATTAAACCAGTCCGTGTGTTTTTCTGGTCAGTTTTCCGGCGTGATCGGCTTCATCTTCATCCTGGAGCTGACGGCGGCGGTGCTGGCGGTTGTTTTTCAGAGTCAGGTCAGAGAGTGGATCAACGACTTCTTCCTGGCAAACATCAAAGGGTACAGAGACGACATCGACCTGCAGAACCTCATCGACTCTCTGCAGAGGATGGTAACTCGTCACGTCTGTGTTTGGTTGTGTTTCAAATAGAAAGTCCGGTGGGGGGGCAACAGTAAAGTTACTACATTAACTCAATAATATTTCAATGGAAACAAATCTAAAATGTCAGTAAAATAAATAGCCTAAGATCCCTGACATAAAAACACAGAGTAAAGTTTGGAAAGAATGAAGAACTCAGTCAGTGTCGGTCCGTCCTCCTGTCCTCTGTCCGCCTCCCTCTGCTGCTGCTGTGACTCTGCAGGTAAGTTACCTGGCGGAGGGGGGAGGCGCTGCTTTGTCTCAGCCAGCAGGAAGTTTACAAGAGTTTGTCAAGTTTTAAGATTCGTGTCAAACTAAGATAAACAGTCCGACTACATGCAGACGGCCCGTTTTAGCTTGTTTGTAACCATTCGCTGTTAGCTTAACAAGCGTGCTGTGGTTGTAGCAGCAACAACAACTCTTTCTCTGGACAAAGCAACTCATAGTTGATGGAGATGAACAAGAGCTTTAAAGGGGTTAAATTTAATATCAAGATTGGAGATTAAATTGCAAATAGACTTGTATATTAAGGCAACACCTCGACCTTGTTTAGCAACATGGGCTTTGGTGTAGTCGGGTGGGGAATCTTCAGTTAATGGTAGGAAGAGATTTGGTTTCAGCCATGTTTCACATAAACCAATCCTATCCAGTAATCAAGTAATTTCTCAGTAAGGCTTCGGTAGACAGTGATCTGATATTTATAAATCCTAATTTGAGGGTCTTGTTGGGGCTGCAGTTTCGTTAGTAGGCCAATCTGTAGCGCTAGCAGTAGCTGCCGTATCAGGCCTCATTATCATTATTATTATTATTATTGGACATTTTTTTCACGCCACGGTGTGAGGATATATGTGCGATTACCTTAAATATTGTGATTTGTAGGACTTTATCGGGTGCTTTGTGGGACACTTCACCACCGCCAGTGGTAGTGATGATAATTAGATTTTTGTGATTGACATATTTAGGGAAAGAGAACTCATGCGTAATACAGCGGGGGGGGGACGGACGGACACAGTCTCAATGTTATAAACTGGGCTATCAGTCTGACAGAGCCGTCCGCTCTCAGCAGGTGGGGGCAGCCCCAACAAGAAGGCCAGTTATCAACAAAACCAAATCCCTGCTCCCTGCTGAAACGAGCCAGCCAGCGGTTCAGTGAAGTAAGCCATTACGAGGACAGGCTAGTCATGATGTGTTCAGACACCTTTAGTTAAACCTGTAGGATCTTGTTCTTGTTTAGTAAAGTATCTTGTTTCTTTATTCCTGTTAAGTATCTTGTTCTCTTAACAGAACCACTGCTGTGGAGCTCAGGAACCGGACGACTGGGATCTGAACGTTTACTTCAGCTGTAACGGGACTCATCGCAGCAGAGAGAAGTGTGGAGTTCCTTTCTCCTGCTGCAACACTGATCCTGCTGTGAGTTTATCACTGATCACTACTGATCAATACATAAGATTAGACACCCTGGTTACATAACAATATAATAAGTCTGAAGTTGATGCGTTTGTTTGTGTTTGTTTCAGGACTCAGTGGTGAACACTCAGTGTGGCTATGACGTGAGAAACAGACCAAAGGTGAGGTCACTTCCTGTTCTTTAAGTCTAGCTTCCTGTTGGGACAGGTGAGGGTCAGCATGTTGGTGTAGGTGTGTCTCTACAGGTAGTACAGGAAGTTTAGATTTATCAGTGTAAATTATAATTAAACAATGCAGAGGTTTATAACACAGTGACGTCACAGTGACACAGTCCGTGGCTTCACATCGTCACATCACAAAAACACGAGAAGTGTTTGAGACGATGAGACAGTTGCTTCACATGAAAACATCTTAAAATATAAAAGACACTGACGACACGGCGGCTTAAAGAGAAACTGTAAGAATTAAAGTGCTTATTGCACTAAGATTGAGCATTAGAGCTCAGCAGCTTGATGGAGGCTGGAACAAACAATAGCTTCAAGTGGTTTGATTCGCACTCTGGCACAGTCTTCTTCCCAGGGCTGGGTATGAACGACGGTGCAGTTACTCACTTCAAAGGAGCAAGCTGGATAAACAGTTTTTACTCAACCTGGATAACTGGACTAAAATAAAGAAACGGGTGGAATATCTGTACAGTATTGGACTGTAAAATATCAATAAATGTTGAAAGGAACTTTAATAACAAACAGTATAGCAGCAATACGCCTCTGTAGCGTCTAGTCTGTGAAATCCAGCGAAGAAGAAGAAGATGGGAATGACTGTGTGGGAAATAGTGACAGACTGAGACCTCTTACTTTCTCTGTGCTAAAGAGCTGGCTCGAGGACCATCGCCTGTGTTTTGGTGACATTTACAATGAGACGGTTGGTGTCACACAGGCAGAGTGACCTGAAGTGAAATACTGTCAGTCTGAAATCAATATCCAGTATTGTTTGTGTTCAAACAGAAACATGTAATTAACGTTTTTATGTCCTAAGGGGAACATGTGGCTGACGTTACATTTTAACAGGAATGTTGTGTTCTAGTAGGAACAGGCCTATTAAACACATTAACATGTTCCAGTTCTAACGCTCTTAACAGGAATGTCCTTCTGACCGGAACAAGTGGTGCATGTCCTAACAGGAACGTTGTTCTTGTGTTCTAGTAGGAACAGGCCTGTTAAAAAACATATGTTAACGTGTTCTGCTTAGAAAACTAATGACGCGTTCTAATTTTCTAACGCGAACATACTGTTGATGTTGTAATGATCTGGTGTTCAAACAGGAATCAGAATCAGAAATACTTTATTGATCCCCGAGGGGAAACTCTTTCGTTACAGCTGCTCGCTGTCACGTCACGTCACACAGGAAGAGAAGCACTGAGCAAATGAAAATATAATACACTGTAATACAGGTCAGATAGATTAAGTATAAAAGCTAAAATAAGTGTAAGTACCAAAGTGGATTTAGAGGTTGATAAGTATGTACGGTATAATACAATGTAATACTCTAAGTAATAAATAATGAACCTGCTCTTGTAACATGTCGTTAATGTTCGGGAACATGTTCTTTAACGTTCTTCAATGTTCCTGTACAGAGTGAGTGGAGTGACCATATCTACGTTAAAGGTTGCATCGCTGCGTTGGAGGACTGGTTACCTGGAAATCTCTACACTGTGGCCATCGTGTTCATCGTGATCTCTCTGCTGCAGGTACAAATACTCTCACATTACTGTGTACCGGTACTGGGACAGGAGTGTGTGTGTGTGTGTGTGTGTACTGGAACAGGAGTGTGTGTGTGTGTGTGTGTGTGTGTGTGTAACAGGAGTGTGTGTGTGTGTGTGTGTGTGTACCGGTACTGGAACAGGAGTGTGTGTGTGTGTGTGTGTGTACTGGAACAGGAGTGTGTGTGTGTGTGTGTGTGTGTGTACCGGTACTGGAACAGGAGTGTGTGTGTGTGTGTGTGTGTGTGTGTGTGTGTGTGTGTACCGGTACTGGAACAGGAGTGTGTGTGTGTGTGTGTGTGTGTGTGTGTGTACCGGTACTGGAACAGGAGTGTGTGTGTGTGTGTGTACGTTAACAGTAATGTGTGTGTACCGTTACTGTGACAGTAATGTGTGTGTGTGTGTGTACCGGTACTGTAACAGTAATGTGTGTGTACCGTTACTGTGACAGTAGTGTGTGTGTGTGTGTGTGTGTGTACCGTACTGTAACAGGAGTGTGTGTGTGTGTGTGTGTGTGTGTACCGGTACGTTAACAGTAATGTGTGTGTGTGTGTGCAGTGTGTGTGTGCACGTTAACAGTGTGTGTGTGCACCGCACTGTAACAGTAATGTGTGTGTGTGTGTGTGTGTACCGGTACTGTGACAGGAGTGTGTGTGTGTGTGTGTGTGTACCGGTACGTTAACAGTAATGTGTGTGTACCGTTACTGTGACAGGAGTGTGTGTGTGTGTGTGTGTGTGTGACAGTAGTGTGTGTGTGTGTGTGTGCACTGTAACAGTGTGTGTGTGTGTGTGTGTGTGTGTGTGTGCACGTTACTGTAACAGTGTGTGTGTGTGTGTGTGTGTACGGTACTGTAACAGGAGTGTGTGTGTGTGTGTGCACGTACTGTAACAGTGTGTGTGTACTGTAACAGTGTGTGTGTGTACCGTTACTGTGACAGTAGTGTGTGTGTGTGTGTGTGTGTGTGTACCGGTACTGTAACAGTTGTGTGTGTGTACCGTTACTGTGACAGGAGTGTGTGTGTGTGTGTGTGTGTACGTACTGTAACAGGAGTGTGTGTGTGTGTGTGTGTGTGTAGTGTGTGTGTGTGTGTGTGTGTGTGTACTGTGACAGTAGTGTGTGTGTGTGTGTGTACTGTAACAGTGTGTGTGTGTGTACTGTGTGTGTGTGTGTAACAGTAATGTGTGTGTACTGTGTGTGTGTGTGTGTGTGTACCGTTACTGTAACAGTAGTGTGTGTGTGTGTGTGTGTGTGTGTACTGTAACAGGAGTGTGTGTGTGTGTGTGTGTGCACGTTACTGTAACAGGAGTGTGTGTGTGTGTGTGTGTGTACCGTTACTTTTACAGTGTGTGTGTGTGTGTGTGTACCGTTACTGTAACAGGAGTGTGTGTGTGTGTGTGTGTGTGTGTGTGTGTGTGTGTGCGTTAACAGTGTGTGTGTGTTACTGTGACAGTACTGTAACAGGTGTGTGTGTGTGTGTGTGTGTGTGCACGTACTGTAACAGTGTGTGTGTGTGTGTGTGCAGTACTGTAACAGGAGTGTGTGTGTGTGTGTGTGTGTACCGCACTGTAACAGGAGTGTGTGTGTGTGTGTGTACCGGTACGTTAACAGTAATGTGTGTGTACCGTTACTGTTACAGTGTGTGTGTGTGTTGTGTGTGTGTGTAACAGTGTGTGTGTGTGTGTGTGTGTGTGTACCGTTACTGTAACAGTGTGTGTGTGTGTGTGTGTGTACCGTTACTGTGACAGTGTGTGTGTGTGTGTGTGTGTGTGTGTGTGTGTGTGTGTACCGTTACTGTAACAGGAGTGTGTGTGTGTGTGTGTGTGTGTGTGTGTGTACCGTTACTGTGACAGTACTGTAACAGTAGTGTGTGTGTGTGTGTGTGTGTGTGTGTGTGCGTTAACAGTGTGTGTGTACTGTAACAGTAGTGTGTGTGTAGTGTGTGTGTTACTGTGTGTGTGTGTGTGTGTACTGTGACAGGTGTGTGTGTGTGTGTGTGTGTGTGAAATATAATCAGCGGCCGTATTTATTCTGATAAATCTTCAGTGTTTTTGTTTGATATGTTCTTAAAATTAATGAATCAATCAATGATTAGGTGAGATCAGACATTCGAGTGTCGTGTGTCTACTGGTTTCTACTGTTCACAGCTTCCTGTTGACTCAGCAGTTATCGGAGAGTCAGAGTTACGTACCTGATGTCTGTTTACCTGTTTACTGTGATCAGATGGTGGGGATCTACCTGGCCAGGACTCTGATCTCTGACATCGAGAAGGTCAAATTCAGCTACTGAAGCGACACCTGCAGGGGGCGGAGCCTCCATCAGCTGTTACTGGACCAAGTTTCTTCAGTCAGATGTGCCTTCTTCTTCTTCTTCTTCTTCTTCAGTAACTCTGCTGTATCTGCCTTCACTTCCTGTCATCACTTCATCGTCTTCTGATGATCTCGTTGCTATGGTAACTGAAAACATGGCGTTGTGTTGAATGTGTGAAGCCTCCAAAGTCCTGAAAGAGGATATTTTTTTTGTTCCTGTGTGAAAGATGCATCTAATAATCTTCTGATAAAAAAATAAATCTCTCTGGACTTCAGGGCTCCGTGAGAACGGGACGTTCTGTTGATGCTTTTTTATTAGTTTTTTATATCGTTGTTTATGTTGTTTTGTCACTGAGAGCTTCATCGTCTAACAGACATGTGCCTGCTCAGCACCAGACTGCCTTCACTTTTCCTGCAGTTTAAGAATGAACACAAACTGTTTCTCACTGCAGCTTCAGGCCCTTTTCTACTGCTTCAGTCTTCTCTGTGACTGTTTCTTGAACCAGTGTGACCTTTGACCTGATTAGCTTTTTACCGTTCAGTGCCTCCCTCATCATCTTCATCATCATCAGATTGAACTCAGGTCTTTTGTTCCTGTTTCTGTTTTCTATCAGTCTCTGAACATCATGTGACTCGTCCTGAAATGATTGTCCTCATTATTGATTAATCTACTGATTATTATTATTATTATTATTATTACTTATATACTATTAATCAATTAGTCATTCAGTCTATAAAACATCATAAAGGAGTGATAAATGTCCGTCTCTGTTTCTCAGGGTCCTTGTTGATGTCTTCAGACGTCTCGTTTTGTCTAAAACCCAGAGATTCAGTTTACTGAGATAAAACAGACGCTGCAGAAACTGATACCAGAGAAGAGTTTCTATTTGATAAAAGACTAAAATGATTGATTATCAAAATATATGCTGATTATCGGTTCAGTCTCATCCTTCATCATCATCATCGTCTGTTTCAGTGATTTAAAACAGGAAATTAACCTTCGATAGAAAAACAGGTTTGTAGCATCCGGTTTGGTCTCGGTATCCTGTGGCAGAAGCGTCTTGTCCACAAATACGACCCAGAGAGAGAAAATGTTTGTTTTTGCTTGAAAACTAAACTTAAATGATCAGTTTTTGAAATAGTTTCCAGTTTTGAAACATCAACAAACTGAAGTTAAAATCAGTTTAAACCACAGACTGTAAATTAAGATGGCCGACGCGTCTCCTCTTCCTCCCGCTGGACTAAATGAAGCCAACGTACCCGGATACGGGAGCTGCCATCTTGGCTGGTGACGTCATTTGGAGCCGGACTCTGCGCAGTAGTGATCGGGGTTGGAGCCGCGGTATCGAGGCCCCGCCCACACACGCGGCCAGTCGTGACGTGAAGCCCCGTTTTATAGCATCAAATAACGAATTAAAACCAAACTTAAAAGAAAAACGAACACTTGAACAAACATCAGCGTGAAGAGAACGACCTAAACTGACAGAAACCACCTTTGGGAGAAGTTGATTTGACGTACTTTGAGTTTTTAGTTTGGCTCGTGTCCCACCCGCTAACATGGTGGGGGCGGGGCTTCTGAGCTGTACTGCAGCCCGCCAGCAGGGGGCGGTCCAGATGTTCTGGCTTCACTGCGGGGGAGCTGACGTGTCGTCCATCTTTAAATACAGTCTGCGGTCTGAACAAACAGACGGCGTTAAATCACAGACTGCTCCTTTAAAATGTTTCAGCTTCAGGTCATGTGATCACATGTTGATTGAATATGAAGACTGAGAACTTTGACACTGGATTCATGTTTCCGAGCTTTGAATAAAGCTTTTTTGTTGAAATGTTTTGTATGAATATATATTTCAGGATGTTTGAGCCAATCAGAACAAACCAGAGAAAAATCTGAATTATCTGTTAAATTTTCTGCTTAAGCTGATTTTTCTCTTTCTGTTTTTAATGATTTGAGTTATCATTTCATGATTTTAATGATTTAATTTCAGTTTTTGTGTTTGACTTTAAAAATAGACGACTTATTCTGAAGGGATTCTGTTTTTATAAAAGTGAATTTTTGTCTTTTTATAGTCAACAAAATAAAAATGAAGTTTCGTCTGAGTTTGTTGTTTGATAGTTTTACTTAAAAAATGTTTGTTGATTTATGAACTGATGAATGGTAAACAGTGCTTTGATTGTATATTGTAACAGTTCAAACACTAATGAAGAAGAAGCGTTTGTATCGCGTCACTTCCTCCTGTTAGTGTTTGTGTGATGACGGTGAGTGGCCGCCGGGTGGCGCTGCTGCTGCTCAGAGGAACAGCCGCTGATTGTTTGCAGTGAGACGCTGAAACCTGACCTGCCTCCCCCTAAGTCTCCCCCGTCTCCTCAGTCCTCCCCCCTCCTCCTCCGGGGGAAGCGCGCGCTGCCAGAGCAGGCGGAGTCGGAAACGCGCAGCAGCGTCGGTCCGTCGTGTCTGCGGCTCCGCGGCTTCTCTCGTCTCTCTTTCGGCTGTCGGATCCTCCAGGGAGCGGCTTCATTTCCCAGTCCGCAGGAAAGCGGCGGATCTTCGGCCCCACGGACGGACGGACACGGCGGGCAGCGCGGCGGGGACAGACCCGACTCGGCTCGGCTCGGCTCTTCCTCCCCCCGCTGCGGTGGAAAAACCCGGACGGAGGCCCGCAGTGTGCGCTCAGCCTCCCGCAGGCCTCCGGCCCGGACTCCCGCTTTTCTACCGGAAAATGGACGGATTCACCGGCAGTTTAGGTGAGTCCCAGCCGCCGCTCCCGCCCTAAAGATCACCTGGTCACCTGTCCGTGCAGCGGCGGGACTGTGAGAGCCGCACGCGCCTCAGGCGGCTTTACACGTGTCACTGCTGTATTTATCAAAAATACTCTGCACCGCCCCTCCGGCGGCTGCAGGGCCACAAAACCAACAGCTCCTCCTGTTGGAGACTCTGCAGAGTCCTGGACCCCCCAAAGATGAAGACCTGGATGTGTTTGAAACCGGGGGGCAGTTAGATCCGAAACATCTTGAGTCTCATGTGAAGTTTGTGTCATATACTCTGATGTGAAGCTTCAGGTCCCCGAACCACAGCTTGGACACCACTGTGTTACTGTGTGTGTGTGTGTGTGTGTGTGTGTATGTTACTGTGTGTGTGTGTGTGTGTGTGTGTGTGTGTGTGTATGTTACTGTGTGTGTGTGTGTGTGTGTGTGTGTGTGTGTATGTTACTGTGTGTTACTGTGTGTGTGTGTGTGTGTGTGTGTGTGTGTTACTGCGTGTTACTGTGTGTGTATGTTACTGTGTGTGTGTGTGTTACTGTGTGTGTGTGTGTGTTACTGTGTGTGTGTGGACTCTGATCTGCAGAACAAAGACTCAGGAAATGATTTATTCATCCAGACTGTGTGTGTGTGTTTCAGGAAGTAGTCAGATCCGGTGGCTGCAGTATATAAACAGATGTCACAGTGAGTTGACTGACGTCAGCAGATCAATAGCAATAATCACATTTATTTAAAATCAAACATTAAAAATGAAACTTGTTACACTTTTTCTGGATGAACTTTAAACTTTTATTGATTTAAAACATTTTCTGTCATAAAAGTTTTATTGACGAGTTACGCACCGAAAAAGTGTCCGAATAATAATAATGATACTAAAAAATAAAATAAGGAAACTGAATAATAAATGTTAGACCTTCAGTGTGAGAACAGCTGATGAACTGAAACACAATAAAATAATTAAAACTTCCTTTGAGCTTCTGAACTCAATCAGGATGAAAGAAAAATAAAGTTACTTACAGGTACTTACTGTTAGTTACTTACAGGTACTTACTGTTAGTTACTTAAAGGTACTTACTGTTAGTTACTTACTGTGTTACTTATAGGTACTTACTGTTTGTTACTTACAGGTACTTACTGTTAGTTACTTACTGTGTTACTTATAGGTACTTACTGTTAGTTACTTACAGGTACTTACAGGTACTTACTGTTAGTTACTTACAGGTACTTACAGGTACTTACTGTTAGTTACTTACTGTGTTACTTATAGGTACTTACTGTTAGTTACTTACAGGTACTTACTGTTAGTTACTTATAGGTACTTACTGTTAGTTACTTACAGGTACTTACTGTTAGTTACTTACTGTGTTACTTATAGGTACTTACTGTTAGTTACTTACAGGTACTTACTGTTAGTTACTTACAGGAACTTACTGTTAGTTACTTACAGGTACTTACTGTTAGTTACTTACAGGTACTTACTGTTTGTTACTTACAGGTACTTACTGTTAGTTACTTACAGGTACTTACTGTTAGTTACTTACAGGTACTTACTGTTTGTTACTTACAGGAACTTACTGTTTGTTACTTACAGGTACTTACTGTTTGTTACTTACAGGTACTTACTGTTAGTTACTTACAGGTACTTACTGTTAGTTACTTACAGGAACTTATAGGTACTTACTGTTAGTTACTTACAGGAACTTACTATTAGTTACTTACAGGAACTTGCTGTTAGTTACTTACAGGAACTTGCTGTTAGTTACAGGTACTTACAGGTATTTTTAGGGAACTAACAGCTGCCTGACTCAAATGACCTAAACCACAGAGAAACTTCAAGTTAACTCTTTAGATCCTCACATACAGAACCGGACCTGAACCAGGTGTTTTCAGGGTAAAATTAGTCTTATTGAACTTATTATAAAATGATCAGTGGAGCGTCATCACATTTAGTGACATTTAGTTTAAACTGTTGTCAGTAACCACATTAATGACCATAATGTGTAATTCAGCAGCTGATCGATCACTTCCTAAGTTCACCTCACAGTAATCAATCAGAGCAGCTCATCATCAGAAATCCTCAGTTTTTACAAGAGAATAAACACAAACAGTCCAGCAGGAAGTGATGTCATCACTGCTGCTCTTTTGTCTCCTTAAATCCCAGAATGCATCTGAGACGACTCGTTCAAACTGACAGTTTCAGTCTGAAGAACAAGCTGATCAGTTGTTTCAGGTGCAGGTGAGACAATGGAACATGATACAGGCCACCCATGATGGCCGGACGAACACAGAGGCCGACAGACAGACTGAGTGTGTGTGTGTGTGTGTGTGTGTGTGTTGGATTGTTTCCTGGAACAGTGAGTGTGTTCAACCGTAGGAATGCATCATATCAATCAGGGTATAGAGACACAAACGAGTGTGTGTGTCAGAAAAATGTGGATTTCCCTCCCTGCTGTTGTTGGAGTCAGAGCCCAATATGTGTGTGTGCGTGTGCGTGCGTGCGTGTGTGTTGTAGTAAAGCAGACATGCAGACACTTGCAGCGTCTGCAGAACTGAACGTTTAGTTTTTCTCAGTTTCTGAATCACTGACACGCGAAACAATCAGTTAAAAATCCTTAAAAAGTTTATTATTTTCTAAAAACTATAAATTCTCTGCACATTTAAACTTCATTTAAATCCAAAAACTATCTGCCATCTAAACCCTCTAAACATACTGTTAATTTCTGATCAGTTCTTGATCGATTAGCTCAGTGATCGATCAGTAATCTGCTTTTCCTCACAATAAAGACATAGTTGTCACACACAGACGGGCGCCAGCTGACAGCAGCAGCAGGAAGTGTGTCGGCGTGGAGTCCGGCCTCCACGAGCCTCCAGAGCAGCTTCAGGGCTGCTGGAGTCTGAGGAGCTCTGCTGGAGGACGAGCGCCTCCTCCACCAGCTGCTCCCTCAGTTACATCCAGCCTTTATTAAGCAGCTCGTCTCTGAGGTCAGACACACCTGAGTGCAGCAGGTAGAGACACCAGCTGAAGGACAGACGGCAGCAGAGACAGACGTCCCCACGCAGATCTGAAGGTTTGTATTAAACCATCTGGTCTGATGGAGACGCTGCTGCAGAGCGCCGTCTGACCCGCTGGGCCGAGACCTTCCACAGGTGTGACGCTGGGCCGAGGTCAGGTGACTGATCCTCACCAAACCGCTCAGTGAGCCCTGCTGCACCAAAGCAGCTGATGTTTCTCTGTTATTCAGCTTCTTCCTTTCGTTTGTTCCCCATCTGTACCTGGTAAATCAATAATAAATCAATACGTTTTAGAGCACAGATCCTGCCCTCTGATTGGCTGTCACCTGTCTATTATAAGCATTAACCTGCCGGTAACCATGGAAACAGGACTAATGCATCAGTTTGCAGCAGGGCAATATTTTTAATCAATCCGATTAATTTGAATGTTTGTGTATGATGTGTAAAATGTCACATGACACACGTTAATGTCCACAGAAAGTTTATTTTAAAATGTATCGTCCCTGAGGGGAAGTTTGTCTTGCAGCAGGTTAAACATGACAACAGCACACAGACTGAGGTACATAAAACATGAACACGTCAAGTGACAAAAAGAAACCTAGAGCCCCCACTAGTTATATGGGAAACTACTCATCAGCGCAGTCATCGTGAGTATTTAACAGTGTGTTAAATACTCACCGAGAGATAAAAGAATTATTCATCCTGTTGGCCTTTGGTCGTCTAAATACCAGAGGATGAAGAGGACTCTGAAATTGCTCTCTTACTGAAAATGTGAGACAGGTCAGGCAGTTTAACACCAATGATCTTAGTGGCCACTTTGACTATATGTTGCAGCCTGTTCTAATAATAATAGAGAAGGTGATGACTGACTTCCATGGAGCTGTAGAAGAGCGTCACGAGGAAGTCATTGCTGGGGTTTTTTTACAAATTACCCTGTGTTGTCATTGAATGTCAGCTGATTGTCAATTAAATTAAATACACTGACTGATGCACGGCTGTATTTAGTGCCAAGTCGGATAAATCTGAGCTTTCTGTCAGTTTCCAGTCGTGATTACGACTTGGATGTTGATGCAAACGGCGTTTCATGAGTCGGAAAGCCTCATAGCGCTGCTAGCATGTAGCTGTATTTTTATTTTTATTTATTAAACCAGTAGTAAAGGACACGTTGAGATTAAAAATGTCTTGTTCAAGCGTGTCCTGGTACAAAACAAACATAAAACAATTTACAATAAAAACAAAGAAGAAATTACAGAATTATAAAAAATAAACAATCTTCAACATTCAATATATCTACAGCCAGATGTACCTGCTTCCCAGGCATTTAAAATCGCTTTAAATGCATCTAATGAGACCAGCTCCCGAAGTGATTTTGTAACCGATTCCAAGCCGAGGGAGCAGCATACTTGAACGCCCTCTTTCCCAGTTCAGTATGGACTTTGGGGATAGTCAGTAGAAATAAGTCCTGGGAGCGAAGACAATAACTTTCCATACTTTTTTAGGATGTAGATCTGTAAGTAAGAGGGAAGCAGTCCAAGAATAGCCTTATAAATAAGGATATGCCAACGATTAAGCCTACGGGTAACCAAGGCAGACCATCCAACCCGATCATACAGAGAGCGAGTAAGAGCTTTGAGGTTTGTGATAAATCTCAGTGCTCATGGTATCCAGCATGTGTAGACATTGTGAAGATGCATGCATGAATATCAGACATAAAAGCGACAGCAACAAGTGTCCTAGCTGCAGAATGTTTGTCCGCTGTCATTGAGCTTAACAATGGCCGGCTTACAGGTGCTGCAGCTCTTATTATTCTTTTATACATAAAGTTGTAAAAAATATGATGTTTCAATCATGTCTAAGTTTTGCTGCATTTTGCAGGAAAAGGATTCAAATGATTTGTCCCCCCAAAAAAACAGATTTTATTTTATCGCTCAGTGCTAGTTAGCAGTTAGCTAGATAGCTAATTAGCTGCTCAGCTGCAGCACATTGAACAGCAAGTAAACGTACCTGCAAATGTCACTTGGGTCCATTTAGATGCTGGTGTGGTTCTTACACACTGTCTGCTCTTGACACGTAGTATATTCAGATTCAGTGTTTCTGTCTCACTGTAGATGACAGTATGTCTGGAGCGAGTGTCTCAGATGTCAACGACCGCCTTTCTGCTCTGGAGCTTCGTTTTCAGCAGCAGGAAGACGAGTTGACAGTGATGAAAGCTGCTCTTGCTGACGTCCTTCGCCGCCTCGCTGCCTCTGAAGTCTCTGCTGCCTCCTCAACCAAGAAACAACATGGAGGGAAAGGTAATGTTCACTTTTTTACTACTTTGTACTTGATCAGTTTGTTAAAACTTGACGTTGACGTTGCTGGATCCAGAAGTTGCTACAACATGATAAAACAGACATTAAATCGTGACTGGTAAATATTAACTAGGGGATGTTGGCCTCTATGTAGCAGTTGTGACATTGGTAATTTAAATAACTATTGTATATAATTTAATTTACGTGTGTTTAAGTCCTACCGTGCCGACTGACGAGCAAATGCACGACTTAGGTTAACCTTTGGTTATAGTCAGTCTTCAAATGGTTATTATCTCCGCCAGGCGTAAGCCTGTTGTGTATCTGGCTGCAGCCAATCTCGCACACTACTGGACCCATCAGCCACATATTTCTTGTGCACATTTATGACTGTATGCTCAAGGACCTCTCGTGGTTGCGGTGATTCATAATTTTTGAAAAAGCAAGTGATCAACATCTGCTTCTTGTTTCCGCTGGGACAACGTATGTGGCGGTCACGTTAGTGTTGGCGGATTCTTTTGTTGGCATTCTCACTTTGAAATTGACATTTTACATCGCTGGTGTTTGGGAATTGTCCGAGGTTTGTCTCCATATAGCCTGTCTGCTCTGGTTACACCTTGATAATGTAACCTGGATATTGCACTCCCTGTCAATGTTGACTTTTGGTTTCACCCGGTACATGAACAGCTGTCTTCTGGGTGAAAGCCCAGTGTTTCTTAGACCCATCCATCCACCCCGACTTCATCCCTACATGGACTTTGTCTCTTTATACCACGTCACCTGACACCTATGACATTCGCGCATCAAATTACACGCCATCTCTGCACAATATAAGTCAGTGGCGACTAAATGGCATGAAATGACGTGCAAAAAAAAGGCGCTGTGATAATACGCAAAATGACATTGCGGTGTTAGTCATACCCCATTTGGTGATACCAGGCCTGGTGGAGTGCACTCTTACTCATCCAGTTTTTTACTGGTTATGGTCAGTGTTAACAACAATGTGCTGCCCACTGCAGGCGGTGCTGCACTGCGGGAAGCCTACTCGATGTCCTGTATCGCTAACGGAGGAACATCTGGACGAAAGAGAGACTCCACCTCCGTCACCAGGAAGGAGACGGTGTCGTCCGCCGCCAAAAGGTAAAAACACGTACACAGACAGACACACACTCATCATTTTTAGGTTGGTTACAGTTGTCGTGTTGTTTTGAAGACTTCTGTATACATCTGTTTGTCTGCTCCCCATCTCACTGTTCAGTTAACTGTCAATGATTTTTTTCCACAGCTGTTTGATTTCAGCCTCCAGAGTATCTGCAGACCAGATCTCATTAATCTGGATGATGTAATTGATATAATCAATGACTATGCTGTTTGTTTTGACTCAGTTTGTTTGAGGACATGTGCCCAGTGCTCTTACCTACCCAGTATAAACCAGTGGAGTCAGTCAGCAGGCTGCAAGTTGAATCACTGCAGTAAACACAATAGAATTAAGTCTGTACCAGCTGGCTCTCATGCACTTGTATTACGTTGTCATTTGCTTTAATCATTTCAAGTGTTAATTTACAAAAAATGTAATTTTTCACTGGATCCCAGTAATACACCGGGATCTGTCACAGTCCTCGTCATGTCCCGCAGTGGAGGGCAATCAGTAGCGGTACAGCAGAATTAGTAGAAACACAGTAGAATTAGTAGAATCAGTGTGTTCTGGTCTCTCACAGTCCTGGTTTTGTCCACAGTGGAGCAGACAGGAAGAAGGAGGTCAGCAGCCAGCGGTCTCAGATGGATTTTGGTGGTTTGAATCACTGCAGTAAACACAGTAGAATCAGTAGAAACACAGTAGAATCAGTTGATGTAGAGTAGAACCACTAGAAACAGTAGAATCATTAGTTTGTGGTCTCTCACGGTCCTGGTTTTGTCCACAGTGGAGCGGACAGGAAGAAGGAGACCAGCAGCCAGCGGTCTCTGATGGAGGAGATCCAGGAGCATGAGGAGTCTCCTCGCCCAAAGGACCCGTCCCCTCGCCTCCTCCCCCACCCTCCCCAGACCCCTCAGACCCCCAGACCCCCAGAGACCGGCCCAGTCCGCTGACAGCAGTAAAGGCCACGCCCCTCCCAAAAGGTTCCACTTTGTAATCTGTCGGCTGTACCTAACCTCACTTTCTGCTGATGCTGCTCTGACATCATTCTGTCAGTGCTTACTAACCCCGTCCCCGTGGACCCACAGTCCTCCCCTGCTTCCGCCCACACCTGAGTCACCATACCAGCTCAGGTAGAGGTGCTCCTGATAGGCTGAATGCACCTGGTCCAGCTGTGGGTAGAACAGGGACAGAGAAAACAAGCAGGACTGTGGCTCCTCAGGAGCAGGTCTGAGTGACCTCTTGGAGGTCATGGAGTCTCCTGGAGTCCTGGAGCTTCCTGAGGCCTCCTGGAACTCCAGAAGGTGTCAGGAAGGTCCGCAGCCTGAAGCCTTCTGAGGCCTCCTGGAGATCCTCTTTACTCTTTGCTGCTAGAAAGCTCAGGCTGAGTTGTGTGTGTTTATCTAAACTACTAACGTTTTCTCTTCCCACCTTCACCTGAGGACCTCCTCCTCCAGCAGACCTCATCTGCTCTAACTGGACTTTCCTGAGACCCCGTGGAGATCCTAGAGTCTCCTGAGGCCTCATGAAAATCCAGGAGTTTCGAGAGGCCTCTAGGGGATCCTAGAGTTTCCCGAGGCCTCCAGGAGATCCTTGAGCCTCTTCATGCCTCCTGGAGATCCTGGACTCTCCTGAGGCCTCTCCAAGAGCCGCCCCCCCCCCGGCTTCTCTTTACTCTTTGCTGGTAGAAAGCTCAGGCTGGGCTGCGTGTGTTTTACCAAAAATACTAACATGTTCTCTTCCCAGTTTCACCTGAGGACCTCCTTCTCCTTTTCCTCCTCCAGCCTCCTGCAGCCTGGGGCTTGAGTTTCTGATGTATCCCAGCTCACTAATCTCTTCCTGGGTCGTGTGTTTAACTTCCTCCTGCTGAATTTTGTGTCTCTGGAGGAAAAAAACTCTGAGTCACTGAGATTTTTATCTACAGAATTACAAACTGAATCTGCAGCTCTTCGAACGAAATGATAATGTTAAATTATGACGTGACAGTTTGTTGGTAAAAGCAGAATAATGGTTGGGATGATGGTTTCTATGGAGGTAAAGAACATAACACTGTTTGTGTCCTTGTCATCCATCGTAATCGTTGAACATAACATAGAGCCACTGAGTCAGGCAGTTAATCTTATTTACCAGCTCGGTTTGTTATGTAACGAGTCCTGAACATAAAAAATTCTTTCTCTTCTTCTTTTACGTACTTATGCCCGACACCCCTTCCGGAGTATAGGCTGTCGACAAGGGACCTCCCGAGTTCCCGGTCATTAGCTTTCTTTTCTGTCTGATGCCAGGTGAATCCCTGTCTCTTGATGTCTGCCTGGAGATCCCGTTGCCAGGTGCTGGCCTCTTTTCCTCTTCCCTTAAGGGTTTCATGTCAAAGCTTGTCTAGTGGTGTTTGACACTGGTTTTCTTAGTGTGTGCCCGATCCATCTCCATTTTCTTCTTCCATCTTTCTAATCATTAAATTGCATTTGAAAATAATCTGACCCGAGCCTGAAGCTTTACGCAACAAAGCTGCCCGCTTCCTTTTGGCACCCATATTAACCAATTGGGCTGTTCAGACAGCAGAGCTCCGCGGTCGGCAGCGATAGTTTCGGAAAGAGCTGAGCAGCAGGATCGCTTGTTGACTGGCGCGGAGAAATGTGCTTCTGGCGTGAACAGCCAGGCTGCTGCTCGCAGGAGAAATTACCTAGCGTGGCGCTTCGCGGCACTTCCGCCTCCTGTATGTCCCCGGCGTTAGACTGGCTCTGATTGGACCGTTATTCTGATTACAGTAAACCTCAAACCTTCAAGCTGCTCAGTTTGATTCTTACTGAAGTTGTCATCAACAGCTGAAACACAGAAAGGATTCTCTGTTTATTAATCATGCTTACAGGCTTCGAAACGACACATCAATCAATAATCAACAAAATACTCATCAAAGATTCAGTCAGAAATTAAATCGATTCAACTGATCTGGAGATAAATCGAGATGAAGCTCAGTGACTCAGTGTTTTCTTCCTGATGTTACAGCACTACTGTGATACTGACTGTGTGTGTGTGTGTGTGTGTGTGTGTGTGTGTGTGTGTGTGCGTGTGTGTGTTCAGGGGACCCAGTGTGAAGCGGTCCTCAGGTATGGAGCGTTCTCAGAGCAGCACCTGGGACAGTTCAGAGGAAAACAGGAACAAACTGGTGAAAGCTGCCTCCACCTCTAAACTGTTGGCCAAAGTGGTCAAGAACGCTGAGAGGTAGACACACACATACATGCTGTTTATATAACACACACACAAAGCGGTTGGTTAGACTGACAGGAAAACATTTTCAGAAATAAAGTAGCAGTTTTTATTTATTGATTCATTGATTTTAATCTTCCTTTAGTGAAACCAGAATACTCATAGTGACACTGGGAGCTTTGATCAATCCTTCCATATACTGCTAATAAATTAAACAGCAGGAGATTTGTGGGATTCAAACAGCTGACTGTGGAGATTACACTTCACTAAGAGGAAAAATAAAAACTCGGGTGTTGGTGTGGATCAATTCATTTGATAAAATAGATTCTAGTTTCTGTTCTGTGAGACGGACAAGTGATGGATGTCAAAAATACTCAAAAGCGTTAAGTTAGAATAAACGACTATTTCTGGTGATTTTATCAACAAGAACAAACTAAGTACTTCGAGCAGAAATAATGGAACGAGACCTAAAATGTAAATAAACTATTTTAGTTAAACACTTCGCAGCCAGTAGATGCTTTTAAATTAACAGTAGAAAATAAAGTTGTTTAAAGCAGGGACATCTGTAAATACATCTGCATTGATCTCTAAATGAATCTGATTCTTACAGTATCTGTTGTCTTTATTCTGTATGAAAAGTTTCTCCTTCAGTTCTTTGAATCCCTGCAGGACATTATTACACACGCTGTTCACTGTGTTTACCTTCATTAAATCACCTGTAAACAGGCTGCTGCAGAATAACCACACACACACATCAGACTGTTCAGTGTAACTCGATATTCTGTCTGTTTATGAGATTATCACAGTTTATCCGTGTGTCTCAGCCAACTTTACAACTTTACTATAGCTGAATAGTGTTTCAGGTTTTATCAATCACATGATCAGACTTAGGGTTAGGGTTACCATAACCATCTGGCTCCGGCTGCAGATTCGTGTTTTCATGTTGAAATTAAATGATTTTCTAGGAAAAACTCTTTTGATTTGTTGACTCGTTGTTGTTGTGCTCGATTGTGATTGGCTCAGCTGTTTCAGAGCGATGAGACCGATTGGCTGAGACTGTGAATGAAAGAATGCAGTTTTTATTATTGTGTTATGTGTACACCTGCACTCAACCGCCATAAACTCATTTAAACCACTCAGAGAGAGAACAAACTATAAAGTGTAGGCCAATATGAATATTGATATTTGGGAGTTTAAAAAATCTGATATTGATATATCAGCCGATATTAATTGTCTTTACACAACCCATAACAGAAATAAACTGTAGATGGTGACACTGTTTCTAAACATTTCTCTTCCTCAGTTTCTTCTCATTTACTGGCTGATACCGATGTACCCGCTGCGAGCTAATATCGGCCGATATATCGACTTTAGTATAAAGAAGTTCAAAAATAGAGAAACAACTCACAATTCGAAAATGAATCACTGACGAAAACATTTGCTACTGATTATACTATTGATACTGATTTCACTATTTAAATCCGTTAATAAACTTAAACACATTAAAATAAAACAGAATGTTTCATTTTCATGGACAATTAACTCTTTTATATCGTCAAAAATTGTACAGAACAAAAGAAAATATTACTCACTTTCCACAAACCAGAGTATGTTTATCTCCTGGATTTATTGATCACTAAACCCTCTGATCAATATTCACCTTAACACGTTTAAGTTCGGACAGCCAGCAGTCACCACTCTGATTTGGTCTTTGTTCTTCCACCATTAAAATAAAACCTTAAATATGAATTATACAATTAAGTTTAACTTCATAACTTGACCTTTTGTATTTTTATTGTCTTTTATCTATTTGAGTATTTTTAATGTATTTTATTGGTTTAATTACATTTTATTTCACGTGTTAATTTGTCTCATTGTTTTACTGTTTACATTCATACTGTCTTATTATCAGCTGGTCAGTCGTCTGTAAAACGCTTTGAATTGCACTGACCTGTTTTAAAGGTGCTATACTGATAAACGTTTGATTGGCTGATTGATTGTGTTTGTGATTCAGTATTAATGATGATGATCAATCAATCAGACTGAGATATTTGTTTTCTTTTTTCTCGTTTCAGACACAAAGACCCGGTGGTCAGTCAAGGTAAATATATATTTATCCTCATCTTGATCATGAAGGTACCATAGTCGTCATCATCATCATCATCATCATCATCATCATTATGTGCAACATCCAATACGAAGCAAGAGCTGCCACCATCCGCAACACAGCCTGCGAGACATTTTAAAATATTTCAGCAGAAATCCTCTTTAGTTTGGTTTCCTGCAGTTTTAAAATTTTGATTTGTCCTCTAGTGACTCTCAGAGGCCGTGATGATGACGATGACGATGTTGTTGTCGTGGCGGCTCAGAGGTCTGAACCACGAAGCGAGATCAGTGGGTTATCCAGCTCTCTCTGGGCTTAAGGTTTTCTGGTATCACGAAGCTGGCTCACTTTTACGCAGAATAGATGACCATGGTAACCTATGCTGTCGGCTAACTTCAGAGGATCAACAGGATCTGTTCTAGTTCTGTGATTTATAATGTTTATATTTCACCTTGTTGAAAATCACTTCCTGCCTTTATCACATTTAATCTTATTGCATATTAAGTACTTCATTAATGGTTCCGTTTGTAATTAACAACTCTGCCTCTCTCACATGAGCTCGTAGCTGGATCAGGAAACTCAGAGTGAACTGGTCCAGTTAGTAACCAGCGTCATGATACCGGTTATTATCAGGATCACTGATGTTCCACTCAGTGAAGACAGGTAGTTGAACTGGCTTCGTGGTTCAGACCCCTGGTCTCTCTGCTCCTTGTGGTTTGCGTTGTTGTTGAGTGATGATGTCTTTGTCTCAAACCAGCCAAAATGTCGACCCGAGAGAAAAACAGCCAAGCTGGTAAGTCCTGATGAGTCGTCAGAGCAAGCTAGCAGGCTAACAACAGGCTAACATGCTAACAGCAGCTGAATGAGTGCTCCCTGTTTCTGCTCTGGACCAATCTCAGTCTCTTTCTCTCTCTCTGCTTTACGTAGTCAGCTTCGGTCACCTGCTCTCTCTCTCCTTCAGACTGATCAGGTGATGTTACACCTGTCTGTCTTTACCTCCATATTAGGTCGAACAGGTGGTAACAGGTGATAAATTATTAAAGGACCAATCAGTGATACAAACAGAAGCCCCGCCCACCACCTAAATGTAAAGCACGTCATTGGACGCTGCTGTCACCCTCACATTGATTGACAGGTTAATTTAACAACAACTCAATCCGAGATATTCAAATTTGTTTCCAGCCGTGTTTCTATGGAGGTAAACAACGACACGCCCTGTGTTTCTGTCTGATCTGCTTCACCTGTTTCATCTGCACGGCATCAAGGCTTCTTCACCTGCCCCTCACCTTTTTGGTTCCATGTTTTGTTTTATTGATTCAGCAGAACCTTCAAGGTTTCAGATGATCAGATGCTGTTTGATGATCTGCACACAGTTTGAAACAGATCGAGACCTTTAATGTTCTAAGATTTCTTTACTCTCACTGGATGCGGCCAACATAGTTCACCTATAAGAGAGAACCTGACTGATTAATCATCGTCAGATTTAGTTTCCTCAGTATCAGTGTATCTGTGGTCTGATCAGTAAATATCAAAGACAAGCTTGAGGTCATTTGTTTTCTGTTACAAAGTTCTTCCACCAGACACTTTTGTTTTTACACAGTAAAATGTCCTTTTTGGTTACAGTTAACCAAATCAAAGGATCCTGATTAAATATGTTTATTTACATTATGTGTAAAAAACAAAACAAAACAATATCAGCCATGGATGGATTGCTGGACAGTCCTACGGGGCCCCCTGACCCCCGTATGTCCCGAGTACAGAGCCTCTATTTGAAGTGACTGTTTGAAAGTTTCAGAGTTCAGTTAAAGTAGAGATGTTCTGGTCCTGATCAGTCTTTTAATATTGATTATCTGCAGCCAAATCCAGTTCAATATTTGTTTTTGTTTACAAAACACACACAAAGAGACAAAACCTGGCCACATTGTTTGTAGTTATTTTGTGTCTTTCAGTCTTTGGCTCGTTGTATCATAATCTGTCCATGATATCAAATGATATTTTGTTATCAGTCTTTAACCATTATCAGCCACAGTTTTTAAATCAGCAGTGTTGTTATTTTGCTTTGATCAGTTTCTCCTCCAACATGTTTTCATGTCTCTGTTTCAGAGGGGAATCACATTAAGATGTTCATGCGTGGTCGACCGATAACCATGTTCATCCCTTCAGATGTGGACAACTATGAGGACGTTCGTACAGAACTTCCTTCAGAAAGACTCAAGCTAGAATGGGTGTATCCTTAATTTTTTACACAGGGGGCGCCAGTAGAAGTAGTAGTAATAATCACTAATAATAATAAACTATTTATACAGCACATTTCATACAAGAAATGTTTTAAAGTGCTCTAAACCACTTAAAATGTATTTGAAAAAGAAAGACAGCTTAATCAGCAAGATGAAAATTAAACCTACATACAACTAAACATAATAACAATAATAATATTGATTGATAATTAGCCAAAGGGATTCTTAATTTAAAAAAAACAGTGCATTCGTAATAACAGACTGTAGGTAAAAGCTAAAAGGTGAGTTCATATGTGGAGTTTAAAATCCTCAGAGGAAGAATTAAATAATATTCATGATCTCCAGGACAGCAGCTGCAGTATATAGGCATGCAAACTTGCCAACTTGCGGTGAAATTTACCATTTTGAATCCAAAATAGTTCACACCCGTGTGATTCGTGCAGATCCGATGAGAAATAACTTGATAGCTAGATAACCTAGTGTTGTTGGCTAGCGTTAGCTAGATAATCGACCAAATACTCACTCAGAGTGACGGACAGCTAAGGTAACATTAGCTAGCTAGCTAATTTTACAACATTGTTACATGCAATGTCCATCTTAGTCCATGGGCCAGACCTAGAAAATTCACGTATCGGTACAATCTGAGATGGCAAAGGTTCAATGGTCCTACGTTGTTCTTAACATTTCAATAAACAAATTTATATATGCTAGACCTGTCAAAAGAGGAGCTAAATATATTTTGGAGAACAGTGGCAGTAACCTGGATGTAACGTAACGTTACCCCTCCACAGAATACAAGTCGCAATCTCTCTGTTCTTGCAGCAGATGATAAATACACGTTATGTATACAACATGTAATGCATGCATGAGTTAGCTCTTATCAAAAGCAGAAGAAAATGGGATAAAATTGAGTTTTAAGGACTTTTTCTTGCCTCTAGTGATTACATTAACTCGCCTGTCCTCCATTCAACATGTTGGATACAATTAAACGATAGACCAGATAAATGAACAAGGCAGCTGGCTATTTTACTAGTGTGCAATCACTAACTAATGATAGTGTTAAGGTTTGTTTTTAATAATTATTAAAGTGTTATTGGTCAATATTACTTTTGGGGTAATGACACTGATCCTAGATCAGCAATTAAATGTAAGTTTTGCCTCGAGTTTATTCTAATGCATTCTTATTAATCATACTGGTGGGGCTGCCCTTTGTTAATTTTCTTTGTAAATGTGAGCATCATATGTAAAGGTACATTTGCACTTAATAAATTAATCCTAACCCTCACCCCTAACCAATTTGCATGACTGAGTATAATGTGCTGACAGAGGACAGTAGATTCTGGATCTTTCATACTGTAACATCAGAGGTTGATGTAGATCCAGTAAAGGATGCTGATAAGATCTGGATCAACAGATACAGTGAGCTGAGTGTCATCTGCATACAACAGTAAAACACTGTGGTTACAGATGATGAGGCACAATATAAAAACTGAAAGGTAGTGGAGCCAGAACTGAGCCTCAGAGCTACAGTAAATCCTCAGTAGATCCCCCAAGAGAACATTAGTAGATCATAAATAAATCCCGTGATACATTTAGTAGATCCTCAATTGATCTGAAGCGGATCCTCAGTAGATCTACAGTATGTCTTCTAAAGATATTTAGGAGATCCTTCAGTAGATGTGCAGTAACCGTCAGATTATTTTATGCAGATCTTATTTAGTCCTACAATAGATCCTCAGTAGTCCATCAAGAGAACATTAATAGATCCTCAATGAATCCCTGTAATATATTTAGTAGACCTTCAGTAGATCATCAGTGACCTTCAGTAGGTCGAAATAGATCCTCAATAGATCTCAATAGGTCCTCTGTAGATCTTCAGTAGCTTCTCATTAGATCCCAAATAGATCGTCAGTGGATCCCCAGGAGACCTTTATTATATCTACAATAGATACTCAGTAGATCTCCAAGTGCTTACTTGGCTTCCTACAGGTGCGGTTACTGTGGCAGACTGCAGAGCAAACAGAAACCTCAGTAGATCCTCAGCAGACCTTTAGTAAACCTTCCGTAGATCTTTAGTAGATCTCCAGGTGCTTCCTTGACTTCCTGCAGGTACGGTTACCGCGGCAGAGACTGCAGAGCGAATGTCTACCTCCTTCCAACTGGAGAGATTGTTTACTTCATCGCCTCTGTAGTTGTTCTGTTTAACTACGATGAACGAACTCAGAGACATTACCTCGGCCACACCGACTGTGTCAAGTGGTGAGAAAACATATATTTTAAATATAAATCATCTGCTGCTCTTCTATTGGCTGGTCTGTGGTGACAGGTCTGTGACATCATCTCTCTGTCGCTTTCTGTCAGTTTGGCCATCCATCCTGATAAGATCCGGATCGCTACAGGACAGATTGCAGGAGTGGACAAAGACGGACGGGTGAGGACAAACAGTTAAATTTTCTGACTGATATAATAAATTCGTTCATTTCGTCAACAAAAACTATGACCTAATTTTTTACGACAAAAATGAGACTAAAACTAAACAAAAAGTGACTTTTTAAATAAGAACTATGACAGCATTTTTTTAATCTTATCAACAATTAATAAAAGCTACATGATGATGTGAAAGACGGTCAAATGGACAAATTACTGCTAAACTAAACTAATTAACTACTAACTTTTAATGCAATCTAATATAATAAAAATAACAATAATAATAAAACCGATAAACAGATGAGAACAACTGTAACGGTGGTAACTGTACACAACAAGATGCTGTAGGCTCAGAATGATTAGAAGACATTAAAAAAGCACAACATTAATGAGACTAAAATTTCACTAAAATGTCTATAATAATAATAATAATAACTTTACTCTTTGTCCTGTGTTCAGGCGCTGCAGCCTCATGTTCGTATCTGGGACAGCGTGAGTCTGTCGACTCTGCAGGTCGTCGGTTTGGGAACATTCGAGCGAGGCGTCGGCTCTCTGGCTTTCTCCAAAGCTGTGAGTATCACCCAGGTGCATCATGGGAAATGTAGTATACCCATATGGACCACACTGCTCAGTTCTTTGTTGTTCGGTACATTAAATTAAATTTAATTTTATTTATATAGCGCCAATTCATAACAGAAGTTATCTCTTTGAACTTTTCCTATAGAGCAGGTCTAGACCGAACTCTTTATAATATTATTTACAGAGACCCAACAAATCCCACCATGAGCAAGCACTTGGCCACAGCGGCAAGGAAAAACTTCCTTTAAGAGGCAGAAACCTCGAGCAGAACCAGACTCAGGGTGGGCGGCCATCAGAGAGAGAGAGAGAGAGAGAGAGAAGGGGGTGGGGAGAGGGATGGGGGTAGCACAATGCAAATACCACCTAGAATTTTAAAGTAGTAATAAGGTAATTGTAGTGGTAATATTAATATTAATAAATTAATAATAATAATAGGAATGACATCTATAGGAATAATAATGACAGTATGCATGGAACACGGGGGGCAGCAAGTGGCCCACAACCACAGATCCAGACTCTGCAGGAACACGGGGGCAGCAGGTGGCCCACAACCACAGATCCAGACTCTGCAGCTCCGGAGGCAGAAATACCTGCTGAAAGCGACAGAAGGAGAGAGGAGAGAAACGAGAAAGCACAGAACTACGGGAGAGAGAAGATGTCGAGTTAGTAACATGCAGTAATGGGATAAAAATACATACAGATGGAGAGGGAGAGGAGGAGAGAGGAAAGAGATGCATCATGGGAAGTCTCCCGGCAGTCTAGGCCTATAGCAGCATAACTAAGGGATGGTTCAGGACTCACCCAAGCCAGCCCTAACTATAAGCTTTATCAAAGAGGAAAGTCTTAAGCCTGCTCTTAAATCACAAAATCACAAAAGTTCATATTCAGACTGCCTGAAGTCTTTGAATGTCTTCTGATCACTGAAGATATGATGCATATTAGTTTTCAAATACAAAACTGTTCATGTAGCCTTAACTTCTCTCTCTCTGTGTTTGTCCCACATCTGTCTCTATATCTGTCTCACATCTGTCCCTTTGTCAGGACTCTGGTCAGCACCTGAGTGTTATTGACGACTGTAACGATCACATGCTGACAGTGTGGGATTGGCAGAAGAAGTCAAAGGTCGCTGAGATCAAGGTGAACACTCACTCTCTCTTATTACTGCATCCAAAACAATACAACATTATATTATATTACATTATAATAAATAATCTAACTTTTTCTAAATTTTTATTAATACATATTGTTCTGCAGTGTAATACAGTTTAATTTCAGTTGCTACTGGTTCTTACTGGTTCTGATTGGTGTCTGACTGAGTGAAACTGGTTCTAACTGGTGTGTTTCAGACCACTAACGAGGTGGTCCTGGCCGTGGAGTTCCACCCCACTGACCCGAACACCATCGTCACCTGTGGAAAGTCTCACATCTTCTTCTGGACCTGGACTGGGACTTCGCTGGCTCGTAAACAGGGAATCTTTGGGGTGAGTAGGCGTAACTCTGTGTGTGTCATCTGTTTCCATGGCAACACGTTATGGTTTTCGTATTATGGTTGATGTTTTATTTTAGTAAAATAAAACACAAAGATGAATAACATACTTAATAACAGTTAACACTCTCTAAACAGTTGAATACTATTTTTCAACACACCCTGTGTGTCTGCAGCTGGATTATGGAGCCAGGACAGTGACTTTAAAATTTGGCATTGAAAACAAAACCAGAACTGAAAATGGAAACATTTTCATTGAAACATTTGTACTGGAAACGGTTGGCACTGAAAAAGGTTTCACTGAAAAATAAAACACAGACATTAAAATGTATTTCTTTAGGCTCTATGTGAACAAACAACAGCAGAGAGAAACAGACTTAATAGCGGTTAAGGTTAGGGTTACAGTACTGCTGCTTGGAGTGGCAAAAAGGACAAAGAAAGATTTGCATTTCTGCATTAATTTCTCCCATTTTATATCGTATTTTCTCAAATAAGTCGTCAATAATAATAATAATAATAATAATGGCCAGTCCCCAATACAGGCCAGGGGAAAAAACAAGTGTGGATAAACTCCTGCCAACTAAGCACTAATGTACATTTCCAGTGGTGGAAGAAGTATTCCTTTACTTAAGTAAAAGTACTAATATCACACTGTAACAATACTCAGTTACAAGTAAAAGTACTGCATTGAAAATGTAAAGTATGTAGGCCTAAGTATTATCAGGAAAATGTACTTTAAGTATTAAAAGTAAGGCTCTCCTTGCCCCTCCCCTCCACGCCAAAACAGTGATAGAAAGTTGAAACTGAAAACCAGTGACACTGGGGGGAAAAACTGACAGAATGCAAAAAAATCAAATAAAATGAAAAAAATGTAATGTCTGTGTTTTTCCAACTTTTTTCAGTGCCAATACAACTTCTTTCAGTACAAAAGTTCCAGTGACTTCCACAGAAATAAGTAGTTTTGAAAGGAAATAAAGGAAATAACAAGTGCTCACCTTGCAGTGAAAACATGTCAAAGACTTCTTAGCAAACCACGTCATTTAACAAACTTAAACATGTTACTGAAAGAGCAGTAAGTCTTTTTTATTTTGTTGTTACAGAGACAGACTGACCTGATTTTATATCAGCTTCATGTTTTTTTTCAACATGTGTTTAAGCATCACAGCTTCAGATTAACATTGCAAAAAGTCTAGTGTACAGTGTGTGTAGCTATCCAACCAGCTAAACACTCCAAAAACTCCACGGCAAAGGTGCTGATTTTCATGAAGTTTATTGAGAATCTTGTGAAACTGTAAGCACAATACAGACATAGTATCAGAATTACTAAACAGTACTAAAGAGCATGAGCTTACTTCCGGTTGCCTGGTTACTTGAGTCTGGTTCACACAGGAAGTGAGTCCTGGACCCAGACCACACACCTGTTGGATAATTCCCGCTGGTAACAGCCGGTTGCCAGAAACCCCAGAGTGGTTGGTAGCCCACTTGTATTTCCGGGATGGCGCGGTTCCGACGGGTTGGTCTGTCTAATGCTGGACCCAGTTCAGCACATAGACCCAAGAGCACGGCTCTAGGGAATCGGCGTATTAGCCAGTCATCATCATGGGCCAGAAATCTTCGTGGTCCCTGAACCCTCGTTCCCCGATCCTTCCCTTCGCGTTGTCCTCTGCAGTGGCAGCACATCCATCGTGCAGCATTACGACGAGTGTCACCACAGTGTTTATATGTTTACAGCAGTCAGACTGATCACTTCACACCTTGCCAAAATGATCACATCATTCAGTGGTGTCCCCCGCCCTGGGAATATCATCTGAAGGTGGAAGTCTGACAGGTGAATGCATTTTATTTATGTCGGTTTTGTTGTGCTTGGCCTGCATCATGATTAGGACGGATAATGAGGATATAGAGTGTAGCGACTGTGTGAGATGTCACTGGCTTTATTTCCAGACTTTGCTGATTTACATAGTCCAGATGTGCAGGTGGTGAAGATGAGCCAGGTGAGTCGAGGTGAGAAGGCAGAGTGTGTGCGCCACCGCGGCGCAGCCGTGTCCACTGCAGTGATTTTACACACAAAACTATATGAAAACTAAATTCATACTTGGTGATATATGCACAGTATTCAAAGATATTATTAAAAACTACTGACGCTCTGTTCTGCAGTTCTTTAATGCTATTTGATGTGCTACAACCAATGAAGATGTCATCAGTTGTAGTCCGGCCTCCTGGGGGTCGGTGGGTGGGTGGGGATGTGAGACAGCGCTGATGAAATATTGAGCGGACTTTGACTTAAGATTTAAATTAGCTTAATTCTTTTACAATTTAAAGGTGCTTAAGGAATAGTTATGGCTCACTATAAGCACAACTTCAAATAATACTGTTGGTTTAAATGTTTATGATAACGTGGATCGAATTAACGTTTGATATTAAGTGAAATTAAATGCGTGAGAGGCTCCAGTTAACCACTTCACTGTCTGCGTCGCCAATTTCCCGTCTTCAAAATGTTCAAACGCACAAGTTTACTTACAGGTGCGCACATTCTCCCGCCAGGTTTGTTTTTATAGATCACAACTTTTGCGTTGGAAGTAGAGTACGCCTCTTTCAGGGTTGAGACCCCTGGTCTGTAATCCTGGTCTAACCCTGTAGTCCTGATCTGTGGTCCTGGTCTAACTCTGCAGTCCTGGTCTAACTCTGACCCTGTTTCTTGTTGTGTTTTCAGAAATATGAGAAGCCAAAGTTTATTCAGTGTCTGGCCTTCCTGAGTACTGGAGACATCCTGACAGGAGACTCTGGAGGAGTCCTGCTGGTCTGGACCAGGAGCTCAGCTGAGACCCCAACCGGGAAGGGACCCAGAGGTAAGGAAAGGGATGTGGGGGATTTCTTCATTAAGACTCTTCTTCTTTGAACTGTGTGTAAGATCATCATCACAGCTGTCTAACACTTGATATCCTAACAAAAACAAAGTAGGAACTTCGCTGCAGATATCTACAGACAGACTCTAACTAATTCTTTGTGTCCAAAACTGATCCTGACCTGACCTGAGATCAGTTTAACACTGCAAAGAAAAAACGCAGAGAAGAACAACACCAGGGCGGAGTGCGTGTGTGTGTTGGTCCAGTTTCACTAATGGTTTTATTGAAAGGTTGTTAAACTGGTTTAAAGATGAGCGGTGCCAAGAATTAAATGTTTTTCTGGTGAAGTTCTGCACTGGAATCAGATCAGACTGCTGAAACATTTAATAACAGAACACTCACACAAGTTAAATAGTTCAAGTAAACAGACAGAACAAATTAAAAGTTCAATGAAATCCGACTCCAGCAGCAGATTTGTTCAAACAGGAAGTTAAAGAAAAGGTGTTTTCAGGGGAAACCTAAAGAAACAGGAAGTGTTTTCTGTGTGATTTGCTGCCTCCTGCTGGCTGCTGCAGGAACTGCAACTCAAAACTTTGTCTACGAAATCTCCAGAAACATACAGATCAACAGCACGCAGCAGAGTCGTAAAACATGGGGAATAAAATGTTTAAATCTGTGTTCAGATTTTCTCTTCAGCAGACTCATCACTGATGAATACACACACTTTAAAATTAAATATTGTTTAATTTAATACGTTTAATATTAAAATATTGACGCTGTTCAGTGTAAAGTTTTTTCTCCTGTTTTCTTCTGTCAGGAAACATTCCTTTCATCTTTCATTCCTCCATCTTTATAAACATTTCAGTTCAGCAGAGGACAGGTGTGACTCACCTGTGTGTGTGTGTGTGTGTGTGTGTGTGTGTGCGCGCAGCGTTTCAGATCAGTCGGCAGGTCAAAGGTCACGAGGGCAGCGTGTTCTGTATGTGTGAGATGAGGAGCGGCACTCTGCTGACAGGAGGAGGAAAAGACCGAAAAATCATCCTGTGGGACCACGAACTGAGAGCTGACCGAGACATCGAGGTCACACACACACACACACACACACACACAAATCACACTCCTTCTCGGAGTCGTAACTCAGTCAGAACTGAACTCACAGACATGAAACACTTATTTAATCGTTCAGTGTGACTTACACTTCCAGAGGAGATCATTATCTCTGATGTCCGTCCAGAATAAATCTCCAGAAATCCACTTAGAGATCAGAGAAGAAAGACGCTGCAGAACCTGCCCGAGAATCATCATGTTTTTAAGTTTTCTTCAGTATCAAATTAATCCAGTGATAGTTGTCTGTACATCCATGGGTCCACTGCAGACAGGAGCTGCTGACAGCTAATTCAGCTGCTTTAATGGGGACAGTTTGAGTAAATGTAAACAAATACAGGCTAAAAACGGGGCTGAAGTTGTAGCTCACAGCTAATTCACTGAATCAATGGCAACATTATACTATGTTTACATCACCCCAAAGCATTATGGGAACTGTAGTTCCAAAGCTGAGAGCATGGTTATCCCCCAAACAGAAGTAAGACATATAATAAAAGTTACAAAATCCATTAAGTCTTTTTATTTTTATGTCGCACTATCAAGTGAGGTCACATGACTGAGATCACATGTCTATGTGTGTCTACAGGTCCCGGATCAGTACGGAACCATCAGAGCGGTGTCTGAGGGGAAGGGGGATGAGTTTCTAGTCGGGACATCTCGTAACTTCATCCTGAGAGGAACCTTCAACGATGGCTTCCTGGTGGAGGTCCAGGTGAGACCACATGACATCATCATGACGTCAACATGTTGTATGAAGCAGACAGGACTCTGTGTTGGGACATTTTCATTTTCCTGTTTATTAATGTTCAGAATCTGATCATCGGGATTGAAACAAAATTAATTGTAATGTCGTGATGTATTCAGGGTCTCAGTATCTTTGTGTGATGTGTTCAGGGTCACACAGACGAGCTGTGGGGTTTGGCGTCTCACCCGTCCAGAGAGATGTTTCTGACGTGTGCTCAGGACCGGCTGGTCTGCCTCTGGAACTCGGTGGATCACAGTCTTCAATGGAGCCGCACACTGGAGGTGAGGGGAGCGGGACCACTGACTGACAGCAGATTGATGGATTGATTATTTATGGGTGATTGACTGCTCTGTCTCTCCCTCAGGAACATGGACACTGTGCAGACTTCCATCCCAGCGGAGCCGTGGTTGCCATAGGAACACATTCAGGAAAGTCAGTACAGATCATTTATAGATCTATAACACCCCCGACCCCCACCCCCAATGTTGGTCTAACTGGTCTACCTTTCTCATGATGGTCTACGTGTCTTAGGTGGTACGTTCTCGACGCTGAGACCACCGACCTGGTGGCAATCCACACCGATGGAAACGAGCAGCTGTCAGTGATGCGCTTCTCTTTAGGTGGGTGGAGTCAAGTGAACCTCTTTGCAAACAAGCTGAAAAACCAGCAGGACTATTTCCATGACAACATTAAGAGTGAAGTGAACTACATGACCTAGAATGCTCCTCTCTGTGTGTCTGCAGATGGCGGTCTGTTGGCTGTTGGATCTCATGATAACTTTATTTACCTCTACACCGTCTCCGACAGAGGACGCAAGTACAGCCGATACGGGAAGTGCACCGTAAGTCTGTTTGTTGTTTGGACTCTTCAGAGTTTCTATTCAGTTCAATTCAATTATATTTATATAGCACCAATTCATAACAGAAGTTATCACATTGCACTTTTCATATAGAGCAGGTCTAGACCGAACTCTTTATAATATTATTTATAGAGACCCAACAAATCCCACCATGAGCAAGCACTTGACGACAGTGGCAAAGAAAAACTTCCTTTTAAGATGTGGTGGTGGGGGGGGGGCACACAATGCAAATTCCACCCAGGATTTTAAAATAATAATAATAATGTAATGGTAGTGGTAATATTAATAAAGTAATAATAATAGGAATGACAGCTATAGGAATAATAATGACAGTATTAGTAACAGAGCCAATAACAACAACTGTAGTAACAGTTGTCGAGCAGGAACACGGGGGCAGCAGGTGGCCCACGACCACAGATCCAGACTCTGCAGGAACACAGGGACAGCAGGTGGCCCACAACCACAGATCCAGACTCTGCAGCTCCGGAGGCAGAAATACCTGCTGAAAGCGACAGAAGGAGAGAGGAGAGAAACGAGAAAGCACAGAACTACGGGAGAGAGAAGATGTCGAGTTAGTAACATGCAGTAATGGGATAAAAATGCACACAGATGGAGAGGGAGAGGAGGAGAGAGGTGCATCATGGGAAGTCTCCTAGGCCTATAGCAGCATAACTAAGGGATGGTTCAGGGCTCACCCAAGCCAGCCCTAACTATAAGCTTTATCAAAGAGGAAAGTCTTAAGCCTACTCTTAAATGTGGAGATGGTGTCTGCCTCCCGAACCCAAACTGGGACCTGATTCCACAGGAGAGGAGCTTGATAACTGTATGGGACCAAGTACAATAACCTCAGTTTTGTCAGAGTTTAACATCAGAAAATTGCAGGTCATCCAGGTCTTTATGTCCCTAAGGCATGCTTGAAGTTTAGCTAAGTGGTTAGTTTCATCTGGCTTGATTGATAGATATAATTGGGTATCATCTGCATAACAATGAAAGTTTATGGAGTGTTTCCTAATAATATTGCCTAGAGGAAGCATATATAAGGTGAATAGAATCGGTCCATGCACAGAACCTTGTGGAACTCCGTGACTAACTTTGGCGTGCACGGAGGACTCACCGTTAACATGAGATTGACCTGATAGATTTAAACCAGCTTAGTGCGGCTCCTTTAATGCCAATTACATGTTCCAGTCTCTGTAATAGGATGTGATGGTCAATGGTGTCGAACGCAGCACTAAGATCTAAAAAGACAAGTACAGAGTCCATTGTCTGATGCAATTAAAAGGTAATTTGTAATTTTCACCAGTGCTGTCTCTGTGCTATGATGCACTCTAAACCCTGACTGAAAATCCTCAAATAAACTATTGTTATTTAGAAAGTCACACAACTGATTGGCGACTGCTTTCTCAAGGATCTTAGAGAGAAAGGGAAGGTTAGATATAGGTCTACAGTTGGCTAAAACCCCTGGATCAAGAGTGGGCTTTTTAAGAAGCGGTTTGATTACAGCTACTTTAAAGGACTGTGGTACATAGCCTGTTAATAAAGACAGATTGATCATATCCAGTAAAGAAGTGCTAACTAAGGGTAAAATGTCTTTAAGCAGCCCAGTTGGAATGGGGTCTAAGAGACAGGTTGATGGCTTAGATGAATTAATCGTTGAAGTCAGCTGAAGAAGGTCGATAGGAGAAAAGCAGTCAAAATATATATCAGGTTTACAGCTGTTTCTAAGGTTCCTGTGTTTGAAGATAAATCGGTACCGGTTGAAGGCAGGACTTGATTAATTTTTTCTCTAATAGTTAAAATTTTATCATTAAAGAAGCTCATGAAGTCGTTACTACTGAGGGCTATAGGAATACATGGCTCAATAGAGCTGTGACTCTCTGTCAGCCTGGCTACAGTGCTGAAAAGAAACCTGAGGTTGTTCTTATTTTCCTCTATTAATGATTAATGAGTAGTAAGCTGCTCTGGCTTTACGGAGGGCTTTCCTGTATGTTTTAAGACTATCTTGCCAGACTAAACGGGATTCTTCCAGGTTGTTGGAACGCCATTTTGCTTTAAAATTTTCACAGTGTTTGTTTTAATTTGCGGGTTTGGGGGTTATACCATGGAGCTAACCTTCTTTGTTTTATTATCTTCTTTTTTAGAGGAGCGATAGAATCGAGTGTCGTTCGCAGTGAGCCTGCAGCGATATCAACAAGATGGTCAATTTGGGAGGGACTGTGATTTGCATAGGAGTCCTCTGTTATATTGAGACATAACATTGAATTAAATGCAGATGGGATCGCTTCCTTAAATTTAGCTACAACACTATCAGAGTTTGCCTTATGGCGTGTAGTCCAGTAATAGGAGTTCAAAAGCTATTAGATAATGGTCCGATAATGAAGGATTCGATTTCAATGCCATATACCAGAACAAGGTGGAGGGTGTGGTTAAAACAGTGAGTGGCTTCATGTACACTCTGACAAAAGCCAATCGAATCTAATAATGAGATAAACGCAGTACTAAGGCTATCATTTTCAACGTCCACATGAATATGGAAATCACCTACAATAATTACTTTATCTGTTTTAAGGACTAAACTTGATAAAAAATTCAGATAAAAACTCAGAATATGGACCAGGAGGGCGGTACACTATAACAAATAGAATTGGCTGTCGTGTTTTCCAGGTCGGGTGTGAAAGACAAAGAACAAGGCTTTCGAATGAGTTATAGTTTAGTTTAGGTTTAGGGCTGATTAATAGGCTTGAGTCGAAGATGCTGCAGCTCCACCTCCTCGGCCGGTGCCTCGAGGAATGTGAGTATTAATATGACCGGGCAGAGTGGATTCATTTAGGCTAACATATTCTTCATGACCCAGCCAGGTTTCAAAACAAGACAAAATAAGTCAGAAAGTTCTGTTACCCAGAACTTTAATGATGCTGCAGAGCCATGGTTAGCTGAGCAAAAGCGTAATCATTGTTTTGTGTGCTGCTGCAGTGTATGAAGGATTTTATGGTGTATTTTGTACCAGTATGTGGATGTGTAAAGTATTTGATATCTGACAAGTTAGAACATTGTGCACAGCTGCTACAGCGGAAAAAACTTGTAGGTTGCTTTGACAGCGAGGAGACAGTGTTAGGTGGTTTTCTAGTGTCAGAACGAACCAGCCTGTCTCTCAGATTGCCAGAACGTTCAAATGTGATCAAGGGAGGCACAAGCTGATATTATTTAAAGATGGATGACTTTTGAGGACATTCCTGTGTTTAAGGATTATGTTTTTGACCTGCCTGCCAGAGGAGAGTACTCAGTGGAGAACATGATCTGTGACTAAGTCCCTATCTGTATCTAGGGTCCTCTGATAGGCCAAAGAAATATGATGTGGGGATTCATTATCCAATAGATTTGAAATCCTGTTCAACCAATTATCCAATGACAAGTGTACATGTTATGATAACATGATTTTTTTGCCTCATGTCTTTGTCCATTTTGACTTTGGACACTACTGTGTTCAAACATTTGTCTGTTTGCACAATTAAAGGCTGGAAATTAATCAGTGTGCTCCAGTCCATGTTTAATATTAACTGTACATAAAAATATGAAGTTGTCAGGGGCCTTTTTCAGCCCTGAGTCATGTCTGCAGGCATTCCTTTCAGGCTGCATACACAGATGAGTGTATCAACATTTTTATCAGCTCAGATCTTCTCTTATCTGGACTGTTTGAACATTCAGAGATGTTTTGTCCAAAAATCAGCCTGAAACTATAAAAATGATGGGGACCACCCTGTCTGTAAACCAGCTCTCATCAACACACAAACACACTGTAACAAACACAACACAATATACACATTATAAACACACGCCTGACTGCTGGACATGAAGGACTCAGAGGGATCATCACACATGGTGCTTCTATAACCACATGATACCAATCACTACCTGAATCTGTACCTGTCCACCACCGCTCATGTGGGTCAGACCTCCTACATGTGGAATATATAGTCCGGAGAGACAATAGAGAACTACAGATCCCAGAGCTCACTGCTGCTGAAACAGTCAGTGTGTCTTCAGGTGATCATGATGTTCAGGTGTGTTCATGAGTTACCTGAATGTTTCCACAGGGACATTCCAGCTACATCACACACCTAGACTGGTCACCTGACAACAATTTCATCATGTCCAACTCTGGAGACTACGAGATCCTCTACTGTGAGTACTCTGATACTTCACGACTGTAGTATTGTGTACTAGTACTGCAGTGTTGTAGTACTGTGTAGTTGTAGTATGTTAGGGATGGGTGTTGTGTAATAACAGTTGTGTGTTTTCAGGGGACGTTCCAAACGGTTGTAAACTGATCAGGAATCGTTCAGAGTGTAAAGACATCGACTGGGCGACGTACACCTGCGTACTGGGATACCACGTGTTCGGTTAGTACGCCAGTACACCTGCACACCTGCACATCAGCACACCTGCTGTTCATGACGTGTAATCAGAGCTGAACTGTGACAGAAATGAAGAAAGAATTATTTAACATCAAGTTAAATTATAAAAAACATCTAAAGCAAAGCGGTCGATGAGTAATATTAGAGGAGGTCATGTGATGTGACAGATATTAGACAGCGTGATAGTACAGCCTACAGCAGGTGATGTCACACCTCTCAGGTGTTATAACAGGTGATTTTCACCTGGACAGAGACCTGCAGAAAGAATCAGCTGGGCGAAGATTACTGAACTGTAGATGTTACTTAAATATGACAATAATTTAGTAATATATATATATATATATATATATATATATAACATAACTATTATTAATTCATTAATTAATTATTTGAACTCCAAATTCATTCAGATGAAGTTTTTATCTGAAATCATTCTTAGTCTCTTCCTGTGAGTCTGTCGGTCTGTTTGTGATTCGTACGAAAGGTTTTGGGACATTCTGAGTTTCATTCGAACGTCACAGAAAATAATAAGTTTGAGAAAACTTTGTGACACAAAAACAAATCAGTTTGTTTTAGCATGAAGTCCAAACATATGTTATTATTTTATCATCTGAAGATGTTTTCTGCCAACTTTGTATCAACAGTTTGTTTGTCTGATAGGTGTGTGGCCGGAGGGTTCAGACGGCACCGACATCAACGCTCTGATCAGATCTCATAACAGGAAGGTGATCGCTCTGGCTGACGACTTCTGTAAAGTTCACCTGTTCGCCTACCCATGCTCCACCCCCAAGGTGAGACACACACATACACACTGAACACACACACTATCTATCAAACTCAGGGAGTCCAATAATTCAGAATTCTTCAAACACAAAACTGAGTATCTGAGAATAATTGTACTTGAATAATTTTTACAGTCAGAGTTATAATGGCTTCCGGTAATACTGGTTTCCAGTAGAACTGCGAGGGACCGAGCAGGTCGACACAAGCAGCGCTGCAATGATTAATCTACTAGTTGATTGACAGAAAATTAATCCATTGATAATTCATTTCAGTCATTTAAAACATTTTTTTGCATTTTTAACTATTTCTGATATTAACTAGACCAAACGATTAATCGATTCATTGAGAAATCAATGTGCAGATTAATCGATTATGTCAGTAATCGTTAGTTGCAGCTGCAGATGACTCGAAGACAGACGCAGGTTTTTATTCTTCCAAATTAAAGAAATCTGAAAACACAAAACAAGCACAGTTGTCTCGCCTTCCTGCTTCTCCTGGTTCTTTAATCAATATTGATCACGTTTTCGCCATCCTGACGACCTTCACTATATACAAGCTGAGGATCAATCAATCAATAATCAATAATATGTCTGTGTGTCTGCAGGCCCCCAGCCATAAATACAGTGCACACAGTAGTCATGTGACCAACGTCAGCTTCCTGTATAAAGACAGTCACCTGATCTCGACGGGGGGGAAGGACACCAGCATTATGCAGTGGCGTTTGGTGGAGAAATCTTCGCTCTCTCTCACCGATGGCCTCCTCTCTAACTCCGCCCCCAGCGGGCGGACCCTGTCTTCACTCCGCCCCTCCACAGCCACACCAATGCAAGAACCCGCCTCCCCGACTGCCAACGGGACCCAAGAACCCTCCCGGACACCCGCCCCCACAGAGCTAGCCCCACCCATCTCCGAGTTAACCCCGCCCCATTCAGAGTCGACCCGCCCCTCTGACAGCACGGTGAGCCTGAAGGACAGCCTGGAGCCGAGCGATGACACCGCTACGCCCAGCGACGAGGGGCTGCCTCCCCTCACCCCCCCCTCATAGACAGAGAGAGTCCGTGTGAGTGTTGGTACAGCTATCTTTGTGAGGACCAGGCTGAGTTTTACAGCTTGTGAAGCCATTTTTGTGAGAACATTTTGGTTGGTCTTTACTTTTTGTCGGACCTCTGAATTTCTGTTTGAGGGTTCAGACTTAGTTTTAAAGTTAGAATCAGGTTTAGGTTCAATTTGAAATAAGGATGGGGTTAGGCATTTATCTGTGATGGTTAAATAAGAGTTAATACAATACGATACATAACTCAATGTTTTTGTATCAAATATGAAGACACAGACATGAAACACTTGATATCATTCAGTGTGACTCACACTTCCAGAGGAGATCATTATCTCTGATGTCCGTCCAGAATAAACCTCCGGAAATTCACTTAGAGATCAGAGAAAAAAGATGCTGCAGAACCTGCCTGGGAATCTAATCCGGTGATAGTTGTCTGGACATCCATGGGTCCACTGCAGACAGGAGCTGCTGACAGCTGATTCAGCTGCTGTTAATGGGGACAATTTGACTAAATGTAAAAAATAAAAATAAAATAGAATCAAGAGCTCTCAGTGGTCGTGGTGTAATGGTAGTTTTAGGGGGCTAGGGCATGCATTATGTCAATAAGGGTCCTCACAGGTATAGAAGTACAAATGTGTGTGTGTGTGTTATCACTCGTTCCTGTGGCTGCAGAGTCGCATGGTTTTTCTCATCAATCAGCTGTTAAAATAAACCTTCCTTCAGTTTGAACAATCATGTGATGTCACAGTTTGAAACACCTGGAGAGTCCTGATTTACCTGAGCAGAGACTGGAGGAGGAGCGGGGGGGGGGGACCAGCAAGTCTTAAATGTCTTGAGTAAAATTATTTGGAGATAAAACTTAAATCTCTAATCAAGTTTTATTTGTGCGTTATAATGAAAAATATGATTATTGGTTCCTAACAATTATTGATAAAAGGAATCATGTAAGATGAGCCGCAGACTGTAAATTGTCAAAACTTTAAACAGAAACACTGATTGGATTAATTCATTCATGCGACTCGACTTTTTTGCGCTTTTATTTTGTGAAACCACCAAACTCAACACTTCTTAAGAGATGTTTCACAATAAAAGCCCAGGATATCGAGATCGAGGCTGAAGTTAAACTCACACTGAAAACAGGAAATGGGAAGTAAATAGGTGGAAATAGGACGTAAAGAGGAAATATGACCTCCAGAGTAAAAACTGTGACTGAAATGTTTTTTAATAATCAGAATCCAGAGTTGACAGAGAAGTGGATCCGAGTGAGACGTTGCTCTTTGACAGAGGATCTGTGTTTGTATATGCTGCAGATATCTGTGTGTATATTTCTGTTCACCACCAGGGGACAGCAGCTCCTCAGTTACACTGTAAAAGTACTCAGCCGCCATCACATTCAACACTCACATCTCTCAGCCAATCAGGTCACAGGAAACACATGAAATTCTCTCCTCTGATTGGCTGTTTTTCAGTGACTCATTGAATGACTGCTGATGATGTTTGTTTTTGTCTCTTCTGGACCATTTCTGTTCAAAATGTTTTTGGGGAGGGGGGGTCATTCATGTTTTTGCCTTTTTAATACTCCTCATCTTTAATACTTTCATCTTTTCTACGCTTGTCTCTGAAGGGCTTGTACAGAGTTCAGGGACTCGCCTGGATGATCAGGGAGGGGCGGGGTTACGGGAGGTGCGGGGTCTTGTGGGAGTTTCTGGATTAAAGTGTTTATTTTTCAGCGATCAGTAACGACATTGATACCCATAATGATGATGTTCATGTGACTGTTTTGAGCCAATTATGTCTTCTCTCATGCATTCCTGTCAGACGACAGACTGTACTGAAGATTTCAACAAAAAAATGCAAATAAATGTTTTGAAAACTGACGACTCATTGATTGGTTTTTTTTCCCTGCTGTTGCCGTGGCAACAGTGGTGGTCTAGGTGTCTATATGATGAAGTCAGTTCATATCAGTCTGCAGTGTTGGCTCTGGCCTTTAGGAGGCGCTGTAGGTCAGAGCAAAAATATACAGAACCACCAGTATTAATGTAAAGCAGTACATTCGTATGTATCACAGCAGATTGTGGAGAACTGCACAAGACTCATAATTGCATTAAGACAGTCGAGTACAGCACTCACGGTCCAGAGAAGAACATCAACAACCACCGTGTTACCTAGCAATGTTGCATCGTGTGTGTGTGTGTGTGTGCGCGCTCTGCGGTGTGTAAAAACCAGTCTCTCCAGCTTTAATATATGTGTTTGGAGTTATTGTTTAGTGTCAGGCAATTTAATTTATGTTGCTTAATAAGCATTGTTGCATCCACTGCAGTGTCTGTAGACTTTATTTGTTGGCCATTTTTGTTTAATTGTTTGAGTTTTTTTCATTTTTTTTCTTGTCTGGATAATTCCAGTAAGGTTAGATTATACAGAGGAAGGGGTTTTATATTTGTAATTGATAATCAGTTGTATGGACAGGCTGCAAAGTGCGTCTATAGAAGTGGTTTTTATTGTTGGTTTGGACATCAGAGCTCTGTGGTGTGATGTTCTATTAGTGTGTAAGTTGACATTTAAAGGTGTTTTTTAATTCAACAGCAGTGTCATATATCATTATACAGTAGGATTGGTGAGTCATCAGTAACATTTACTCATCGTACATATTAACTGGCCCACTTTTTAATTTTTAGTATGTTTTTACACAAGTACTTAAGTATAATATTGAAGTCCTCTTTCCATCCCTGCCTAACCCTAGCCCCACTAACAGAATACCAGGTATTTTTCTGAACATTGAAATGGTCACTGTCATCTTGCGTTGCGGTTTGTTAGAGAGCAATTTTTTGAGGGGGAGCATTCAAATTTTTTTTAATATGAGTTTGTGAAATAATACTCTCAAATTAAAATACAATGCTTTTGATTAAAGATGGGTAAATAATGACAATCATATTCAGGATCTCTATGAAACACATTAAAAAATAGGATTAATATCTCTTTGATTATCATGTTATTGGTCATCTGTACAGGTGTATCTCCTCTCCATTATCCCTACCTGACATTAATTTATTCAATTCAAATAAATGTTATTTATATAGCGCCAAATCAGATCCACAGTATGTCTTCTAAAGATATTTAGGAGATCCTTCAGTAGATGTGCAGTAACCTTCAGATTATTTTATGCAGATCTTATTTAGTCCTACAATAGATCCTCAATGAATCCCTGTAATATATTTAGTAGACCTTCAGTAGATCATCAGTGACCTTCAGTAGGTCGAAATAGATCCTCAATAGATCTCAATAGGTCCTCTGTAGATCTTCAGTAGCTTCTCATTAGATCCCAAATAGATCGTCAGTGGATCCCCAGGAGACCTTTATTATATCTACAATAGATACTCAGTAGATCTCCAAGTGCTTACTTGGCTTCCTACAGGTGCGGTTACTGTGGCAGACTGCAGAGCAAACAGAAACCTCAGTAGATCCTCAGCAGACCTTTAGTAAACCTTCCATAGATCTTTAGTAGATCTCCAGGCGCTTCCTTGACTTCCTGCAGGTACGGTTACCGCGGCAGAGACTACAGAGCGAACGTCTACCTCCTTCCAACTGGAGAGATCATTTACTTCATCGCCTCTGTAGTTGTTCTGTTTAACTACGATGAACGAACTCAGAGACATTACCTCGGCCACACCGACTGTATCAAGTGGTGAGAAAACATATATGAAATATACAGTGGTGTGAAAAAGTGTTTGCCCCCTTCCTGATTTCTTATTTTTTTGCATGTTTGTCACACTTAAATGTTTCAGATCATCAAACTAATTTAAATATTAGTCAAAGATAACACAAGTAAACACAAAATGCAGTTTTTAAATGAAGGTTGTTATTATTAAGGGAAAACAAAATCCAAACCTACATGGCCCTGTGTGAAATAGTAATTGCCTTCCCTGTTAAAACATAACTGTGGTTTATCACACCTGAGTTCAATTTCTCTAGCCACACCCAGGCCTGATTACTGCCACACCTGTTCTCAATCAAGAAATCACTTAAATAGGACCTGCCTGACAGAGTGAAGTAGACCAAAAGATCTTCAAAAGCCAGACATCATGCCGAGATCCAAAGAAATTCAGGAACAAATGAGAAAGAAAGTAATTGAGATCTATTAGTCTGGAAAAGGTTATAAAGCCATTTCTAAAGCTTTGGGACTCCAGCGAACCACAGTGAGAGCAATTATCCACAAATGGCGAAAACATGGGACAGTGGTGAACCTTCCCAGGAGTGGCCGGCCGACCAAAATTACCCCAAGAGCACAGCGATGACTCATCCAAGAGGTCACAAAAGACCCCACAACAACATCCAAAGAACTGCAGGCCTCACTTGCCTCAGTTAAGGTCAGAGTTCATGACTCCACCATAAGAAAGAGACTGGGCAAAAATGGCTTGCATGGCAGAGCTCCAAGACAAAAACCACTGATAAGCAAAAAGACCATTAAGGCTCGTCTCATTTTTGCCAGAAAACATCTTGATGATCCCCAAGACTTTTGGGAAAATACTCTGTGGACCTGACGAGACAAAAGTTGAACTTTTTGGAAGGTGTGTGTCCCATTACATCTGGCATAAAAGTAACACCGCATTTCAGAAAAAGAATATCATACCAACAGTAAAATATGATGGTGGTAGTGTGATGGTTTGGGGCTGTTTTGCTGCTTCAGGACCTGGAAGACTTGCTGTGATAAATGGAACCATGAATTCTGCAGTCTACCAAAAACTCCTGAAGGAGAACGTCCGGCCATCTGTTCATGACCTCAAGCTGAAGCGAACTTGGGTTCTGCAGCAGGACAACGATCCAAAACACACCAGCAAGTCCACCTCTGAATGGCTGAAGAAGAACAAAATGAAGACTTTGGAGTGGCCTAGTCAAAGTCCTGACCTAAATCCTATTGAGATGCTGTGGCGTGACCTTAAAAAGGCAGTTCATGCTCGAAAACCCTCCAATGTGGCTGAATTACAACAATTCTGCAAAGATGAGTGGGCCAAAATTCCTCCACAGCGCTGTAAAAGACTCAAGTTATCACAAACGCTTGATTGCAGTTGTTGCTGCTAAGGGTGGCCGAACCAGTTTAGGGGGCAATCACTATTTCACACAGGGTCATGTAGGTTTGGATTTTGTTTTCCCTTAATAAAAACAACCTTCATTTTGTGTTTACTTGGGTTATCTTTGACTAATATTTTAATTAGTTTGATGATCTGAAACATTCAAGTGTGACAAACATGCAAAAAAAATAAGAAATCAGGAAGGGGACAAACAGTTTTTCACACCACTGTAAATCATCTGCTGCTCTTCTATTGGCTGGTCTGTGGTGACAGGTCTGTGACATCATCTCTCTGTCGCTCTCTGTCAGTTTGGCCATCCATCCTGATAAGATCCGGATCGCTACAGGACAGATTGCAGGAGTGGACAAAGACGGACGGGTGAGGACAAACAGTTTAATTTTCTGACTGATATAATATAATAAATAAATAAATAATCTAATATAATAAAAATAGCAATAATAAAACCGATAAACAGATGAGAACAACTGTAACGGTGGTAACTGTACACAACAAGATGCTGTAGGCTCAGAATGATTAGAAGACAAAAAAGCACAACATTAACGAGACTAAAATTTCACTAAAATGTCTATAATAATAATAATAATAACTTTACTCTTTGTCCTGTGTTCAGGCGCTGCAGCCTCATGTTCGTATCTGGGACAGCGTCAGTCTGTTGACTCTGCAGGTCGTTGGTTTGGGAACATTCGAGCGAGGCGTCGGCTCTCTGGCTTTCTCCAAAGCTGTGAGTATCACCAAGGAAAAACTTCCTTTAAGAGGCAGAAACCTTGGACAGAACCAGACTCAGGGTGGGCGGCCATCAGAGAGAGAGAGAGAGAGAGAGAGCATACAGTAGTATAATGCAAATGTAAATGTTAATAGTAAGGGTAATAATATTGACATTAATCAAAATAATAATAGTAATAATAATAATAATAGCAAGACTAAGTCTTATTAATAAGACTAATAATAGTAATTGTAGCAGCGGGTGTTGAGCAGGAACACGGGGGCAGTAGGTGGCCCACAACCACTGATCCAGACTCTGCAGGAACACGGGGGCAGCAGGTGGCCCACAACCACTGATCCAGACTCTGCAGCTCCAGAGGTAGAAATACCTGCTGAAAGCGACAGAAGGAGAGAGGAGAGAGACGAGAAAGCACAAAACTACGGGAGAGAGAAGATGTCGAGTTAGTAACATGTATTAATGGGATAAAATGCGTACATGGAGAGGGAGAGGAGGAGAGAGGAAAGAGGTGCATCATGGGAAGTCTCCCGGCAGTCTAGGCCTATAGCAGCATAACTAAGGGATGGTTCAGGACTCACCCAAGCCAACCCTAACTAAAAGCTTTATCACAGAGGAAAGTCTTAAGCCTACTCTTAAATGTGGAGATGGTGTCTGCCTCCCGAACCCAAACTGGGACCTGGTTCCACAGGAGAGGAGCTTGATAACTGAAGGCTCTGGCTCCCGGTCTACTTTTGGAGACTCTAGGAACCACAAGTAACCCTGCATCCTGGGAGCACAGTGTTCTACTCGGGTACATTGATTTATTAATGTCCTGACCACGTTCTAATTTTTTCTTCATTATACAATTTACAGGTAATACTTTAGGTATGAATCAGAATAAGTAAAGCAGTTTAGTTTTACAGCTGAATATCTACAGCTGAACATTTCCTGTAATGTAGAGAGAGGATGTCAGTTAATGTGTAGAAAGGACTGGGTGGATTTAGACTCAATAACCTTTTGAACAAAATACATGAACAAAAGTTTTTAACCAACAGCAGCAGTTTATAGGTGAATCACACCTGTAAACTGTCACTGAAACAAACTGACGCTCTGCTGCATCATTCACAGCTGCTGCTGTCTGATCATTAACTGAAACTGACTCATGTTTTTATATATTTTGTGGCTCGGCTGGTCAATGTTTTAACACAGCTTATTTGGGTGTTTTCTGACAGCTGTCATTTTAGGAACAAATATCTGGATTTATTGCTGATAAATACTAATAAAAGCAACTGGATTTACTTTGATTTCAGGGTTTAGATAATCGTTTGTGATTATAGGTTTCAGTGGTGGCTGGTGGAAAATTTTCTAGGAAGGGCTGTGCCACATCCAATCAATTTCAGCAAACATCCCAGTATGATTTAATGCAAAAAATTGAATGTATCAAAAAGGAATTACTACTTTGCAGTTAAATATTTAACAATTACTTTATTCCAACTTATTCCAAGTAAAGCAGTAAGTAATGCCTTGACAAACACATCAGGACATCTTCTTTTGGTCACCCACACAGACGAATTCAGTATAATATAAAATATGTAATAGAAAATGTTTATTTCTTGATGCCCCTATGGAGCTTGTTTTGTTGGGGAAACCAACAGGGAGAAAAAGATCAGGATAAGTAAACATGAAGTGCAGTTAGTGGTGTTATAGTAGTATGTAGTTGCTATTCAGACAGTTGAACGGACAGAAGCATGGGAGTCAAGTGCTCTGAGTTGTAGAGATAGTAAATTCCAGCAAACTGCTGCTTCTTAACTCTCTTACAAGTGAATTAAATTCGGTTATACTCAAAAATAAATTGTGGAGTCCCTGATCACCAAAACAAACAGCTAACAGAAGGAAGTACCAAAAATAACTACATAAACAATCTTGTAAAAATCAATTGACCTCTAACACATGGAATAATTTGAGATTAATTTTAAAATGTCAACTATGCACTTCTTTTTTTCCTTTCGGCTGTTCCCTTTCAGGGGTCGCCACAGCGAATCATGTGCCTCCATCTAACCCTGTCCTCTGCATCCTCTTCACTAACACCAGTTAGCTTCATGTCCTCTCTCACTACATCCATAAATCTCCTCTTTGGTCTTCCTCTAGACCTCCTGCCTGGCAGCTCCAACCTCAGCATCCTTCTACCAATATATTCACAGTCTCTCCTCTGAACATGTCCAAACCACCTCGATCTGGCCTCTCTGACTTTATCTCCGAAACATCTAACATGAGCTGTCCCTCTGATGTCCTCGTTCCTGATCCTGTCCGTCCTCGTCACTCCCAAAGAGGACCTCAACATCTTAAGCTCTGCTACCTCCAGCTCTGCCTCTTGTCTTTTCTTCAGTGCTGCTGTCTCTAAGCTGTACAACATCGCTGGTCTCACCACCGTCTTGAACACCTTTCCTTTCATTCTTGCTGATACTCTTTTATCACACAACACACCTGACGCTTTTCTCCACCCGTTCCAACCTGCTTGCACTCATCTCTTCACCTCTTTTCCACAGTCTCCATTGCTCTGAACCGTTGACCCTAAGTACTTAAAGTCCTGCACCTTCGTCACCTCTGCTCCCTGTGACCTCGCCGTCCCACCTGGGTCGCTCTCATTGACGCACCTGTATTCTGTCTTACTGCGGCTAAGCTTCATTCCTCTGTTTTCCAGAGAAGACCTCCATCTCTCTAGATTTTCCTCTACCTGCTCCCTGCTCTCACTACAAATCACAATGTCATCCACAAACATCATAGTCCATGGAGATTCCTGTCTAACCTCATCTGTCAGCCTGTCCATCACCAGAGCAAACAAGAAGGGGCTCAGAGCCGATCCTTGATGCAGACCCAACTCCACCTTGAACTCCTCTGTCACACCTACAGCACACCTCACCACGGTCTTACAGCTCTCATACCTGTCCTGCACCACTCTAACATACTTCTCTGCCACTCCAGACTTCCTCATACAGTCCCACAGCTCCTCTCTCGGCACCCTGTCGTACGCTTTCTCTAAATCTACGAAGACACAATGCAACTCCCTATGACCTTCTCTGTACTTCTCCATCAGCATCCTCAAAGCAAATACTGCATCTGTTGTACTCTTTCTAGGCATGAAACCATATTGCTGCTCACAAATGCTCACCTCTGCCCTTAGCCTAGCTTCCACTACTCTTTCCCACAGCTTCATTGTATGGCTCATCAGCTTTATTCCTCTGTAGTTGCCACAGCTCTGCACATCTCCCTCGTTCTTAAAAACTGGCACCAGTACACTTCTCCTCGTTCCTCGGGCATCCTCTCACTCTCCAAGATCTTGTTAAACAAACTAGTCAGAAACTCTACTGCCACCTCTCCTAGACACTTCCATACCTCCACAGGTATGTCATCAGGACCAACTGCCTTTCCACTCTTCATCCTCTTCAACGTCCTCCTCACTTCACTCTTGCTAATCTTTGCTACTTCCTGCTCCACACCAGTCACTTCTTCTACTCTTCGTTCCCTTTCATTTTCCTCATTCATCAACTCTTCAAAGTACTCCTTCCATCACACTCCTGGCACCTGCCAATACATTTCCATCCTTATCTTTAATCACCCTAACCTGCTGCACATCCTTCCCATCTCTATCTCTTTGTCCGGCCAACCTGTACAAATCCACCTCTCTCTCTTTAGTGTCCAACCTAGCATACAAGTCCTCATATGCTCTTTGTTTGGCCTTTGCCACCTCTACCTTCACCTTACGCTGCATCTCCCTGTACTCCTGTCTACTCTCTTCAGTCCTCTCAGTGTCCCACTTCTTCTTAGCTAACCTCTTTCTCTGTATACACTCCTGAACTTCCTCGTTCCACCACCAAGTCTCCTTGTCCGCTTTCCTCTTTCCAGATGACACACCGAGTACCCTCCTACCTGTCTCCCTGATCACATTAGCTGTAGTGGTCCAGTCATCTGGGAGCACTTCCTGACCACCCAGAGTCTGTCTCAGCTCCTCCCTGAAAACTACACGACATTCTTCCTTTTTCAACTTCCACCACTTCGTCCTCTGCTCTGCCTTTGTCCTCTTCATCTTCCTCACCACCAGAGTCATTTTACACACTACCATCCTGTGTTGTCTGGCTACACTCTCCCCTACCACTACTTTACAGTCACTGGTCTCTTTCAGATTACAACGTCTACACAAGATGTAGTCCACCTGAGTGCTTCTACCTCCGCTCTTATATGTCACCCCATGTTCCTGCCTCTTCTGGAAGAAAGTGTTCACTACAGCCATTTCCATCCTCTTTGCAAAGTCTACCACCATCTGTCCTTCTGCATTCCTTTCCTGAAGACCAAACCTGCCCATCACATTCTCATCACCTCTGTTTCCTTCACCTACATGCCCATTGAAATCTGCACCAATCACCACTCTCTCACCTCTGGGGACGCTCTGCATCACGTCATCTAACTCACTCCAGAATTTCTCCTTCTCTTCTAACTCACATCCTACCTGTGGAGCATAACCACTCACAACATTGAACATCACCCCTTCAATTTCCAGCTTCAGACTCATCAACCTGTCTGTTACTCTTTTCACCTCTAGAACATTCCTCACAAACTCCTCTTTCAGGATAACTCCTACTCCGTTTCTCTTCCTATCTGACCCATGGTAGAACAACTTGAACCCTGCTCCTAACCTTCTAGCCTTGCTACCTTTCCACCTGGTCTCCTGGACACACAGTAAGTCCACCTTCCTTCTCTGCATCATGTCAATCAACTCTATAGCCTTCCCTGTCATAGTCCCAACATTCAAAGTCCCTACTGTCAGTCCTACATTCTTAGCTTTCCTCTTCTTTCTCTGCCTACGAACACACCTTCCTCCTCTCCTTCTTCGTCTTTGACCAACAGTAGTCCAATTTCCACCAGTACCCTGTAGGTCAACAGCACTGGTGGCGGTCGTTGTTAACCCGTGCCCCGACCGATCCGGTATAGAAGTCATTTTCACGATTCGCATTTTTAATTTGGCATGTGTTTTACGTCGGATGCCCTTCCTGACACAACCCTCTGCATTCATCCAGACTTGGGACTGGCACAAGAAGACACTGGCTTGTGCCCCCTTGCGGTTGCATTAAAATGTCAACTATGCACATCGCACAAAAACACACACTGGGGCTGAACATGAACAAATGTGCATACCAGTCAGAGTCTGACTACATCTGCTTGATCAACTGGCTATCAGGCTAACGGCCCTCTTCACACTAATGACTCCCCCCCTCCCCCACCTGTAACCTCTGCTGTGTGCCTGACTGCTGACCAGGTGAGAGGACAGCTGATGAAACTCCACTCAAACAAGGCTGCAGGCCCCGATGGAGTTAGCCCCGGGGTGCTAAAAGCCTGTGTCCCCCAGCTATGTGGAGTCCTTCAACATGTCTTCAACCTTAGCCTGAGTCTTCAAAGGGTCCCTGTTCTGTGGAAGACAACTTGCCTCGTTCCTGTGCCGAATACGCCGCGTCCCAGTGGCTCCAAGGACTACAGACCAGTGGCACTGACCTCCCACATAATGAAGACCCTGGAAAGACTGGTGCTGGAACAGCTGCGGCCCATGGTCAGACCCCTCCTAGACCCCCTTCAGTTCACCTACCAGCCCCGGCTGGGAGTTGAGGACGCCATCATCTTCCTGCTTAACCGCATCCACACCCACCTGGACAAGCCGGCAAGCACGGTGAGGATCATGTTTTTTGACTTCTCCAGTGCTTTCAACACCGTCCGGCCAGCCCTGCTGGGGAGAAGCTGGCAGCGATGCAGGTGGATGCCCCCCTCGTATCCTGGATTGTGGACTACCTGACTGGCAGACCACAGCACGTGTGCCTGCAGCACTGTGTGTTGGACAGCATGGTCAGCAACACTGGGGCCCCTCAGGGGACTGTCCTCTCTCCCTTCCTCTTCACCATCTACACCATGGACTTCAGCTACCACACAGAGTCCTGCCACCGTCAGAAGGTTTCTGATGACTCTGCTGTGGTGGGATGTATCAGCGGTGGTGATGAGTCTGAGTACAGGGCTGTGGTGGGGAACTTTGTCTCACGGTGTGAGCAGAACCATCTGCAGCTCAATGCGACAAAGTCTAAAGAGCTGGTTGTGGATCTACGTAGGGCCAAGACACCAGTGACCCTGGTTTCCATCCAGGGGGTCAGTGTGAACATGGTAGAGGATTACAAGTACCTGGGAGTACACATGGACAATAAACTGGACTGGGCTAAGAACACTCAAGCTGTTTACAGGAAGGGCCAGAGCCGCCTCTATTTTCTGAGGAGGCTGAGGTCCTTCAACATCTGCCGGACAATGCTGAGGATGTTTTATGAGTCTGTGGTGGCCAGTGCCATCCTGTATGCTGTTGCATGCTGGGGCAGCAGGTTGAGGGTAGCGGACGCTAACAGACTCAACAAACTGATCCGTAAGGCCAGTGACATTGTGGGGTGGAGCTGGACTCTGGCGGTGGTGACAGAGAGGAGGATGCTGGCCAAACTACATGCCATCTTGGACAGTGTCTCCCACCCGCTCCATGACGTGCTGGTCAAACAAAGGAGCACCTTCAGCGGAAGACTCATCCCCCCACAATGCACCACAGAGCGCCACAGGAAGTCATTCCTGCCTGTGGCCATCAAACTCTTTAACTCCTCCCTCTAAGGGTAGTCTGTATGACCCGAAGTCACTAAACTGGACATTGATCATTACATCTCTGCAATACTTGACATAATTGTGCAATATTCTGTGTATTACTGCTGTGCAATATCCTCCGTCTCAATATAACCTTAATAAGCTACACTTGACAGTTCATGCACTATTACCTTATACCATATTATTATTATCATCAACCAGTAAACCTACTTGGTACTTCACACTTATTTTATTTTATACTTATAACCACTTGGTACTTAATTTATTTTCTGACCTGTATTATAGTGTATTATATTTTTTGCTAGTACTTTCTCCTGTGTGCACTAACGTAAAGGTGAGCTGCTGTAACAAAAGTTTCCCCTCGGGGATCAATAAAGTATTCTGATTCTGATACCTGGTTATACATTGTCCATTTGAAGCCTGTAGCATTGGTGTCGGCGGCTGGTAATGAACTCAAAAAAATGCTGTTGGATGTTACTGTTGGCGTCGATGTAGCTTAGCACAAGCACCAGCTGGCAGTGGGTGGAAATGTCAGTAATCTCGTCTGCTTGAATGGTGATAAAATCAGCGCTCTTTACTTCCTCCAGAATGTAATCCTTTAGCACTGACAGCATGAAGTCCAACAGCTCGTTTTGTACCGTCTTTGACTGCCTTTACAAACGGTAAGTTAGCAGTTGCTTCTCCAGCGCACTGTCTAGGGAGACAACAAAATCCACCAATCCCCTAAATAAAGGGTTGTATGAGGAGTCAGTCTCGTCATGCCCTTGCAAAGCCAACTCAAAAGCCCCACGAAACTTCAAACAATCGATTATTTGGGATAAAATGTGCCTGTTTTTATCCACCTCCTCACTGTATCTCCTCACCGCGACCCTGTGACCACCCTCCAGCTGCGTAGCGATGTTCACTCTGCCTAAAGTGGCTAACATTAGCTTGACAGAATTATCCATGTGTGCCCTGGTGTCCTCATGTGTCCTTACTTTCTCAGACAGGTGCTTCATATCCCTCACTCCCGTAACTGTCCATGCTGGATCTGTCCCCGCTGTTTAAAAATCAAGTACGGAAAGCAAAATAAGGCATTAGCATGACAGCATCCAGCTAACCAGGCCTTTCTGGTGCACCAGCTACAAGAGAAGAGAAGCATTGCATACTCTGCTTCCCTTTATCGCTAACCTGCTGTCTGACTGTGAGATCAGGCTGATCTGGGCCCAGCTCTTTCACCTGTAGTTTCTCCATCAAAGTTCTCTTCACAAACAGATCTTGGAGGAGAGATTTTACCGAGTTAGGGTTGGGTCTTGGAGGAGTAACGTAATTTAGTGATCACACTCACCATTGTCATGTACTTAAAATGACGCTTGTAGAGGTCCTGACCTACTAGCAGTGGCTCACTTGGGGTATAAATAATCTCCCTTTTCGGATTAGATTTGAGGACGCTGACTGTCAAAATTTTATGTCATACGTTTATAAGTCACTAAACTGGACATTGGATCATTAACATTACTGCAATACTTGAAATAATTGTGCAATATTCTGTGTTAATACTGCTGTGCAATATACTCTTCAGTTTAAAATTCCCTATTTATTGATATTTATTCATACTTCTATTACTGCTGTGCAATATCCACCGTCATTATAATCTTAATAGGCTATACTTAACTTGACACTTGCACATGCACTATTACTTACTACTTGTATTATTACATTGTATTATTATTCCGTACATACTTATCATCAACGGGTAAATCCACTTTGTACTTTACACTTATTTTAATTTTATACTTATATCCACTTTGTACTTAATTTATCTGACCTGTATTACAATGTATTACATTCTGATTTGCTTAGTACTTCTATTCCTGTGTGCACTGATGTGATAGTGAGCAGCTGTAGCAAAAGAGTTTCCCCTCGGGGATCAATAAGGTATTTCTGATTCTGATATATCTTTGGCTAAACTGCTACACAGACCCACCTCCTGTGGGCGATTCCTCCATCGCCCCAGAGCTGCTCAGACATGCAGACAGGCAGAGGGGACGTGTAGGAAAAACATATATGTTGCACAGATGATTTTCTATCATATTTTACACATATTACTGGATGCACTCCATATTTCAAACACACAAATATTGACAATTTGTTTAATGTATTATTATTAGAAGTAGTAATGGGTTTGTTTGTGGCTCAAGGAGGGCCCTCTATTAGCCAGCCACCACTGATAGGTTTCTTTTGTTAAACTCACTGACTGGAGTTTGGTTTGTGTTTATTCACCACAAACAGTCGATAATCTGAACAGACACCAGTTAACTATGATCTTGCTGATACTTTAACTACATGAAGCTGAGAAGCTCTTTTTCTTCTTCAGTCTGTGTTTTATTCTCAGCTACAAACATCTGATAAACATTCAGACTGCAGTTTATTTTAATTCAAATACTTTAAAATGATTCCTGAACATTATTTCTCAAACTCAGGATGTTACTTTTTTTATTTAAATCCACAGAAACAAAAATGACAGACGATTCAAAGTCCAGAAACTGACCGACTGTAAATATTCATGTTTACACACTGAACTCAGATAAATGCCACACTGCATTCTGGGAAATCTCCCTCACAAGTTTATTTAACATCATGTGGTTTGATGATGTCAGTGTTTCCTGGGCTCTGATTGGCTCAGGCGTTGCAGAGGTTGGTGTGGCAGCAGGTCCAACCTGGTCGAGAGCAGTTCTCCAGTGGAGTGCAGCCTTTTTCTCCGCTATCTGCAATAGCAAACAGGAAACGCATCATCAGAGCCTCCACACACGCCACAGAACAGGTTTTTAAATCCACATTGTGTCCTTACAAAGGTTCAGTCTATAAATATTCATTTAATGTACTGATTTGATGGTCCAACGTCACTTTTAGATCAACAAGTGAAGAAGATAAGATGAAACTGTCAAACCTGACTTATAATCTTTTAAATCATAATTTGAAAGTTCCACATGAAGAACTTTAAAATCCAGATTTACACAAACATGTACAGGTGTGAATGTAGTTAAATTTCTCCTGTGGTCTTTTCTTAGAAAGAAATAAAGTTTCTGTTTATATTCAGTGTTTCTCACTAAAACATTAAAGATTTAAAACTGTATTTCCATTTCAACAGAGTTGATAGTAATTTGGTTTGGAGAGTTCACATAAAACAAAAACAGACAGACGCACACCTGATGGACACAACTGACTGACACAAGTGAAGGGCACCTGCACAGCTGCAGGGGTGTGTCCTTCATAGAATAGGAGCCTGTGTGAGCAGGTAGAGGACTCACCTCTCGTGTAGCAGGCCTGTTGGACTTTGCCGGCGCAATCCAGCAGCAGGTTGTTGACCATCAGGAAGTCCTCAGCGTAACACTGGATGGAAAACTGCTTAGCTGCAACACAAATACACCTGATCTGATCATATCTGAGACACACCTGACTGACTGACTGACATGTTTTACTGTGTGTAAATGTAGTATGATTCAGTATAAAAAAACATGGTTGAATTATCCTGCTGAAATAAATTAAAGATCCTCCGTTTAATCAGTTATTAATACCTGAACACAAACACTCATACCTGGTCCACTAATACTTTTACTTAAGTAAAATGTCTTCAAAGTAACAGTATATTTACTTGAGGATAATATTTTGGTACTCTTTCCAACCCCGGTTATCCTACCTTCAGTTTAAAGAGTTAAATGTGTGAGTGTGTAATTGTACCTGAGCAGAGAGGCAGCAGCAGCAGCAGCAGCAGCAGGTAACCCTTCATGTTTCTGGTTTCACTCAACAAGCAGCAAAAACTGACGAGAAGAACAAAGCTGGACTTTTATCCTCTGCTGACACACACACACAACAGTGAACAGATAAGTAACTGATCTGAAGACAAACTGAACTGAAGTCATATCAGGTCAAAACAATGTCTGTTTATGTCCAAAATTGTCTGTACAAAAGTGTCCAAGGGTCAGCTGGTGTTTATGCTGAGTCATGACGGTCAGTGATTGGTTGACTGGTTGAGCTGTTTCCTGCACTTTGGACAGTTGGACTTTATAAAAACATCTATTTGTCCCACACAGAAGGTTTCTATTGATCTGAAACAATTGATGAATCAGCTGATATTATCTCCTCACAGATCATTCAGTATCAAGTATTTATGTAGTCTAATCACAATCTGCCTCAAATTTCTTTAATCTGTTGAGAACATCTTATCTTAAAGATCTCATAATACCTTATTACCCCACTGAACACTGCGCTCCCAGGATGCAGGGTTACTTGTGGTTCCTAGAGTCTCCAAAAGTAGACCGGGAGCCAGAGCCTTCAGTTATCAAGCTCCTCTCCTGTGGAATCAGGTCCCAGTTTGGGTTCAGGAGGCAGACACCATCTCCACATTTATGAGTAGGCTTAAGACTTTCCTCTTTGATAAAGCTTATAGTTAGGGCTGGCTTGGGTGAGTCCTGAACCATCCCTTAGTTATGCTGCTATAGGCCTAGACTGCCGGGAGACTTCCCATGATGCATCTCTTTCCTCTCTCCTCCTCTCCCTCTCCGTCTGTATGCATTTTTATCCCATTACTGCATGTTACTAACTCGACATCTTCTCTCTCCCGTAGTTCTGTGCTTTCTCGTTTCTCTCCTCTCTCCTTCTGTCGCTTTCAGCAGGTATTTCTGCCTCCGGAGCTGCAGAGTCTGGATCAGTGGTTGTGGGCCACCTGCTGCCCCCGTGTTCCTGCAGAGTCTGGATCTGTGGTTGTGGGCCACCTGCTGCCCCCGTGTTCCTGCAGAGTCTGGATCTGTGGTTGTGGGCCACCTGCTGCCCCCGTGTTCCTGCTCGACAACTGCTACTACAGTTATTGTTATTGGCTCTGTTACTAATACTGACATTATTCTTCCTATAGCTGTCATTCCTATTATTATTAATTTATTAATATTAAGACTACAATTACTATTCTACTATTTAAAAAAATTCTAGGTGGTATTTGCATTGTGCCCCCCCCCCCAAAACCTCTCCCTCTCTCACTGATGGCCGCCCACCATTGAGTCTGTTTCTGTCCAAGGTTTCTGCCTTTGAAAGGAAGTTTTTCCTTGCCGCTGTCGCCAAATGCTTGCTCATGGTAGGATTTGTTGGGTCTCTGTAAATAATATTATAAAGAGTTTGGTTAGGGTTAGGGTTAGGTGAAGAAAGGGTTAACTCCCTGCAGGGAGTTATAATGCACTGGCACTAGTTTTTCTTTGTATTTTAAGTTCATAAAATCAACAGGTTCTACTATGTGGTTTATAAAAGATGTAAAAACCAATGTTCTGGGACTAAAATAACTAAGAAATGGAACAAATGACCACATAGTCTAACAGGCGAAGGGGCTCAGAGTTAAATCTCCTGTAACGGGGAGATTTGAGACACCACCATTGATAATTTATAAAAAGTAAGCACTCAGGTATAATTCAGGAGAGCAGCGGGGTCAGAAAAATAGCCCTAAGGTCCCCTTACTTTAACACGTACTTAAAATAATCTGTTAAAAGCGATATTTAAAAAAGTACTATTTTAAGAGGCATTGGGACGAAAAAACAAAACAAAAACAGACAAACAGAACTGCAGCAGGGCGGTAAGTGCTGGAAAGAAAAAAAGTGCTGATCAGTCAAAGGGAGATGCAAAAAATTATATTAATAATATTAACATGAAGTGCTTCAATAGAAAAAAAACATGCATGTAGTAAATCATAATGTACATAATAGAAAAAATAGACAAACACACTGTCAGGTTCAAGATACCTAGAACATTTAAATCATATACAAGGAAAGAAAGACAAAGGCATTAACTTAAGTTTTACTCGAGGAGAGTAAGCATAGATGCATTCAGTTACATCTCCTACTCACTCTGAAGTGCATCCATGCAGCCTCCTCTTTTTTATTCAGTTTAGGAGATTCCCTGTTACATAGTTTTCTAAAGGGTGGGGGAAGTATATACTACTACAATAAGAAAAGAAACAAAGTGATGTTGTCAGGTCTATCTCGTGAGAGCGGCCTTGATGGCAGCCACAACTCATGAGACCATCTGGTGTGGTGTCAGCCTGCCCTATCGGTATGGCAGGGTGCATTCCTGTTAATCTCACAGACACAAGTTTAATAACACACATATACACACAGCATTGCTGTGTACTTTAAAGGCTACTAAGAACAAAACATAAATGGGATAACTTATGTACATTTTTATTCTAACACACACAACAAAAGGATAAAACAGAATAGCCCTGTTGCAGCAATGTCTGCCTAAGGTCCTGACCAATACTCAGTTTAAAATCTTAAAACTACAAGCTGACCCCGTGTTAAAAAATTTGTTTTTTATTTAATTTTTTACATCTTCTAGGTAACAGAGATCTCGCTGGAACCTGACCGGAAAGAAGGGGAGAAGAGAAAGAAACTTAACCAAAGGTAAGGAGGATCAAATGGTCACCCAGGTAGGTAAGTATGGGAAGGTAAGTGGGTAAAGGGAAACAGGTAAGTAAAAGACGGAAATTTAGGGTTAGGGTTAGGGTTAGGTGAAGAAAGGTTAACTCCTGCAGGGAGTTATAATGCACTGGCACTAGTTTTCTTTGTATTTTAAGTTCATAAAATCAACAGGTTCTACTATGTGGTTTATAAAAGATGTAAAACCAATGTTCTGGGACTAAAATAACTAAGAAATGGAACAAAT